>MPNV01002769.1:179549-189723 GCA_013376435.1 Cyclocybe cylindracea
CATTTGCTGTGAAAAAATAACCACATCCTCTACAAGCCTTTTTCACACTGTGTGCAAAATTTGGTGGGTTTTGGATAAGTTTATGCCTGGTTATAAAATTATCAAAATATTCATTTTGGTCAATTTTGTCACACCACTCACTGGTACAGCATCTCTGGCTGTTTCTGCTCACATTCACAGGGTTTTATGACATATAACCAATATACATTTATTTAAATGGATCTACTACACTGACTACAAGTGATGTTATGAGAATCCATGGGCTGCTTGAGTTCTGGGATCAATTTTAAATTTCAGTGTATCAAATGATGGTGGATGACTGTATAGTCCTTTCCTTTCTCTCTGTAGTTGCACACACTCTATGTGCCCAAGATTTAAGCACCTCTATCCACAATTCTTTTGCACCACTATTACATCTGCTTTGATGTATTTGTGCATTATATGATGCATGCAACACTCAGAGGTTTTCTCACAGCCATAGCACTTCAGTGAACCCCTACCCTATACCTCTTAGTATGTTTAACCGACCACCTAAAACCTACCTAAGAGTTGCCTCACAATATATTTTCTGCCCTTTAAAATAAGTTATTGACATTATCTTTTTTGTGAAATTTACTTTTTGTGAAACAAAATATTATCATGTAATAAACATTCTGTGAGTAAAATTTATTTACGTATATGCTAAACTTAATTGTATATGTAATATATTTCTATCTGTCACAGGGTGCCAGGGGTCTCAAAATTGCACGGCAAATATTGGGCCCTCCAGGCCATTCCACAGCATGCCGTTTGTCTGCAGCAAGAGATACTGACCTTGCCAGCAATATATATCCAACCAATCCAATCCAAGACCTATACTTGCTCCTCTCACCTGGCCCTCTGGTTGGCTTTCCATCTATAGCAAACTAACTAGCCAAGCTAGCAATAGAGTAGCCAGACAAAACTTGATTCTATTCCTACCCTTGCTGCTACTAATCTGGACATTAATGAAATTACTCTAGGACTATGTCAACTGCTATTTGACCCATATCAGAGCCCAGCTCGTGTTTATCAATATTTCACTGTGGTGCCACAGCTCCTTTTGGGGCATTTCCTTTATGAATCATTTTCTCCATTTCTGCGCATAAATTGTTGTATTTACGAGCAAGTGCTTGAATACCAGGCTCCTTTCATTTGATTTGACTCTCAGCATGAGTATCCAGTTTAATCTGGTTTGCAGTTTTTCGGTATGCTCACTCCAAGTTCTCCAACTCAAATTTGCGTTGGCGCAATCGATCCCGTATTCTCTGCTTTAATGCCAATGCATTCATTCGTGACTTCAAGAACTCGTTGTTCAACAACCTGGATAAACTGAGTCTGCCATCAACTGATAATTTTCCTCTTTTGTTGACAATAGTCCTCTTCATCTTCTCAAGATTTTGCTGAGCTTCCTCCAGAGAGATAGTGATTTCATTTATATCAGATCCTGCTGTATATTCTCCTGAACTGAGAACTTCACAGTACTGATCAATCTCCATTTTCAAGTCCTCCACAGTTTTCATTAAGCCAAAATTTCTGAAATAGCTTTATTGGCAAGCTTATTTGACTGCCTCTTCAGAGGTTTGGTCTGTTCTGCACTCTGGAGAGTCCACTGATGACGAAGATGGTCTTCTGTCAACCCTGATGCATACACCTCCTCTAATATCTCCAAATTGTGATTTTTTCTTTCGATAGTCCTGCACTACTTGTGCCAAAGCCAATCACCCAAATTAAACAGAGAAATGTTGTCCTGATGTTTAATTTGTGTATCCAGTGTGTAAATGCGGTTGTAATAGCTTGAAACCCAAAGATTAGGAATTAATAGCTTGAAACCCAAAGATTAGGAATTAATAGCTTGATAGAACTCCAGAATCGCTCACAACCTTCACCATCTGTTAATCCAAAGCCTTGACACTTTCGTGGATGATAAATGATTTGGCAAGGCCACTGATGTCCATAAGCATGGAAGACTGAAATGCCAAAGATAATACGGTCCAATGCTTCTGGTAGAAAGTTATGTTTTGTGCAGCTGCGATGTAACTGGCACCCTATATCATATAGCACTCCAATATGCATTGATTGTGGAATATGGTGAAACAACTTGTCCAAAAGAGCAAGCACGTAATGCTGCTTTTCACCTGCAGATGTCATATTAACAAGCCAAAGAACTCGGTCATGACGACACAATAAGGCCATCAGTCCTGTTTCTGCAAAAAAAAGGGTGCTGGCTTTGATACATTTTGAGTCTGCAGAAATGAATGACTTGCTACATTCATTCAGAACTGAGGTTGGTACCTGCATTCCAGGTTCAAAGCCATCAACTGGTTCTTGATCACCATCTTTGTCTTGAGTAGTCTCTGCCTTCTTTTTGTTTTTACTAGACTGTGATTTCGATGGCCAAATATCTTCCACTTTTGCCTCCATCTCAGCTGCCTCCTCTTTTGATACAAACACAGTATCAGGGTGTTGATTTGGTGGAACCCAGGCATTACCCTGGCTCTTGCGGCATTTCTGAGTAAAGCAGGCATCAACACAAACAATTGCATCAACACTGAAAAAATATCAATGATTAAGTAGAAGTACCAAATCAGATCTCTATAAACAAACTTACCTTTCATCAGGCTTTGACCAATTCTTTCCACCAAAGCATAGTGGACATCTTTCACATAGATAGTCACTTGGCCAGTCAATATTTGCTTGTGGATCTATAAATGAATGAATGAATTAATCTCTCAAATAACATATTTGAAATACCTGGTCCGAGTGGCACATGTTGTGGTGCAAATGAGGAATCATCATCTATAGATTCAAATTAAATCACAATAGTCTTCTGTGTGAAATCTAGACAACATACCCATATCATCTTTGTCCATTGATAAAACACTACCACAGACTTGATCCAAGTAGTTTCGAACACATGCATTCTTGGTATCAACAAGGTTGGCATACCAATGCAGTGCAGCTCCAACTTACGCAAATCATCAAGGTTGCGCAGTGACTCCGTCTCCCTTAACAAGCCAAGGTATGGCTTCAAAAGGGTAGGAATTACCTCAGTACTCCAACACATCCACTGGCGCTCCTTCTTATGATTTCTGTCTGCTGGATCTTGCTCCTCTGGGAGCCGTGCATTTTGTTCTGCTTCAAACCCATCATCAACATCCATCATATCCTCATCATCAAGAGGCACATGGGCCTCACCTTCGTGACCACCAACATTTAACACTTGAGCAAAGACCCCACTGGCTGTGTTGACTCGACCCTCAACTCCAAAGACAACCCCACTAGCACGTCCGCGATGACGGGGAATCTGGTCGATAGGCACCAAAGTCGGCAAAGACAAAGAGGGCAGCCTCAGAGCTCGTTGATCACTAGGTGCACTTGCTGCTTTACGAAGGAAACGAGACATCGAGGATGCTGCAGAAAGCCAAGTAGTGGCAATGAGAGCGAGGACAGCAGAGATGACGGTCAGAAGAAAGATATGTACTGATGTTATCAAGATGGCAGTCACACAACACAGCATGGCATACACAAGGCAAAACAAGTACTTTTATTTTTGGTCCAGCGCAAACAGCTGGACCGCAGCAAGCTACAAGACAAAAAAAAACTGCAGATGATGTTATATATACTACATGGCAGGGTGAGATAGAGACACATACCTAGCGACGGCAATTGTACATTTATGGAAAGCTATAAATATCATAAGTAGAAGACATCCACAATAACCCTAAGCAGATACATAGCAGCTGATCAATGAAGGGGGCGAAGGATTGTTGGCGCTCTTCTGAAGTGGTTGAAAAAGGTCTGACAGTAGAAGGGGAATGCCAGCTCCTCAACCTTCTGACCCTCTACCAGATTCCCGACAAGAGCCACTGGCCGCTCATCCCCAACACGCCCCGATGGCAGCCTCAGTCCTGCTGGCACACCTGGCCAATCCTGGAGCAGACAGCGGAAGGCCTCCAGATAGGGTGCCCGTGCGTTGTAGTATCCTTCCCCCAGCCCTTCATCCACTGTCTGAGGTTCATGCATTATAAATGGCCCTGGCAACACCCTACTAACCAACCCATCCCTAATCTCTGCGTGTTCGGCATCACGACGAGGAATGACACACTGATTGAGGGCCAAGAGCTCCAAACGCCAGTTGTGCTCACACAAATCCCACATCACACCCTCCATCGCACGCGTCCAAAACTGCAGCTTGCTCGCCTTCAACTCATAAGCCTTCCGCATCAATTCTCCTCGCCAGTAAACATCTTGTGGCTCGTTCATGTCTTCTACAGGCAGGTCAAAAATCTCGTCGATCGAGTCCAGGTCAGCATCTGTCCTGCGACGTTTGAACTGCTGCCCCGACTTGGTAGCCTCGAGGAGGTTCATCTTCACCGCAAGCTTCATCAGGTAATCCTTCCAATGCTGCGGGCTCAGCATTGCCCTCCTTTGCTGTCCTGTACACGCCGCAGTGACATGGACCATCCAACCAGATCTGATCATCAGCCACACACAGGCAAAGGCCCAGACATGCTTCTCACTCGCCGCCGGGTTCATGAAAATGAAAGGGTCAGGAAGGACATATCCACGAAAAAGGTCAGAGTTGGGATGATCACACAGCTACTCCATGGACACGTCAACGTGCTTGAGTGCATGTACCCATGAGGGCATGGCTGATTTGACAAATTGGGACTTGATGTCAGCAAACTTCTCCTTGTTGATGCTACGAGAGGTGGAAGTGGAAGGAGGCTGGGAAATTGACAATGACGCGGAAATGTGGAGAGAGCTATGAGATGTAGAGGCCTGTTGTGGGTAGGAAGATGTCAGCCCACCAGGCTGGTTGGGATCACTGGGATAGTATACGTGCGTCACATGTCCGAGTTCAATGCCGCCAATTTTCAACGAATGCGAGATGAGGTTGCGAAGGGGTGAAGGTCTGCTCTTGAAGCAGAACTCCATTTCTGGATGGCGTTTCACAACAAGACCGCTGTACGGCTCGAGAGTGGGCCATACAATGGCACTGACTCAGAGTGAAGGGGAGATCTGGGCCGAAAAACGAAGCAGCCACACTGGCACTCCAAGTTGCAGGTAGTGCTGTGCCATCGCCAAGTGCGCTGTGAGTACACCAATGATCGTGGTGTCAACGGGGCGGTTGGCTTTGTAAGGTTCCAGGGTACCTGGGAACCAGATGGTGTAGTATTCGTACAATGCAAGACATTCAAGGTAGTGCCTTTGGAAGGAGGTGACCGCAAGGAGAATCATGAAGAAATTGTGAACTGCAAACATGAGCAAAACCGAGCTGAGCTGCATCGAGCGCTGGGCCTGGCGCAGCTCTCAAAAATTGGATTCAACCAAACCCGAGTTTTGCACGAATTGATTGACCTTATCATACAACTCCTTCCTCAGCCTCATGAACTCTGCCACCAGGTCCGCCCTGGCGTGCCCAACCTTCGTGATGGATCCCTGTTCCAACTCAAAATCTGACTCCTGAAGATCGTGCCAGATCACATGGAGTGGGTGGTTTGGGAGATCTTCAGGAGAAGGTCGCTTGCAGACAAACGGAAGGTAAAATGTGCTGTCATACTGCCACTGAGGAAACAAGCTGAAGTCGTGGGTGTAGAAGCAGCCGTTTTGGCGCATGTAGACTGTATCACCGTCCTTCCCAAAGTCAGGAACAAAATCCATATTCGGTGAGGATACAAAGGTGTCTTGAGCTCGCAGGGAAGGGTCTTCAGCAGAAGGATCTGCAATGAATCGGATGGGATACGACCATGTCTTTACTTCTGCGATGACGAGGGAATCTGCAGCCGTGGTAGCTGAAGGACATAAGAACATGCTGCAGGAAGACAAAAATGTAGACGTACTGTCAGGATCCCAGCTCGATCCATCAAATGCAATCAAACCCTGCCCATCCCTTGGAATACCAAACTTATCCTGAGAAACCCCTACTAATCAATCAGTACGAGATGACAGGAATCACAATCCAAACATACCTCACAGTTGCTGGGCATCTGCGGAAGGTTCGTCGCTGTTCCTGTGTCCACAGAATATTCAGTTCGACAGAACATCATCAGAGGACAGCACGAAAGCCGTCCCCAGATCCATCCCAGATGTCGTCCAATGCTGAGAAAGCAATGGTGCAGGGCTGCACTACTGACGGCAACGAATACGTCCCCTCAGGCTGAGCAAGTCAGGCCCAAGAAGAGACCGCAGCGAGCAAGTCAGCGGCGAGCAAGTCAGCCAACGGGCAGGGGGCGAGCAAGTCAGCCAACGGGCGGGGGGCGAGCAAGTCAGCCCCCCGTCTTCAAGTCAACTGAACCTGAACAGCCCACCACTCTTGGAGCACTGGCATGAAAACACCCTCCCAGGCCGAGCAAGTCAGGCCCAAGAAGAGACTGCGGTGAGCAAGTCAGCCAGCAGCCAGGGAGCGAGCAAGTCAGCTTCCTGTCTTCAACACCAGGCAGGTCGAGCATGGACGCGAAAGAAAAGGGCAGAGACGAAAAGGTACTCACCTATCAGCCATAGTCACAGAGAACCTGCTACGCAATGAACACGGATGTGTTGCCAGAATCGCAGGTGTCGAGATGCAGTTTGGAGGTTGAAACGCTGACGATGTTGGACGGTGAGTAACTACTTTGAAGTGTCAGTGACTCGAACCAGGAATCAACAAAGATTGGGTGACTCATGTGACGTGACATGACGCTCGATCATCATATCTATAATCTAATCTTCATGTCCTCCGCCCGCCAGTACTATGAACGTGGTGCATCTCTCTCCCATTGTATAGCTTTGACCTGACCCTCCCACGCAACGTACCAAAGGACGAGGAGGTTGAAGGGGCGGAGGTAAGTCCGTCTTTCGCACTTTCTCAATCGAACTGACCTTCATTAGCTTTCGAGGCAGCGTTTTCGCACTAGTCCTTCACAGGGGATTAGAAGATGGAGGGCTGACTTGCTCGCCCTCTGGCTGTCGGCTGACCTGTTTGCCCAGTCTCATCTAAGGCCTGACTTTCCCAGCCTGCGATGACGTTTCTGAGGAGTCAACACCCCACCTCGTCCTTTGTCTTTGCGAAGGAAAGCAAATCTTTGTGAAGATCCTCCCCATCGGATTACAACATCCAGAAAGGCACTATCAACGACGTCAAGGCCAAGATTCAGGACAAAGAGAAAGGACGATCAGACCCTTACCAACTACAACATCCACTGGCAGAAGGAGTCTGCATCTCGCACTCCGTCTGCATGGTGGCATACAGATCTTTGTGAAGACCTTGACAGGCAAGACCATCACACGCTCGATATGGAGTCCTCTGACACTGTCGACAATGTCAAAGTTAAGGACGACGAAGGCACCCCTCCCGACTGACAACGTCTCATCCTCGCCGGTAGGCAAATCAAGGATGGCCGCACCCTTTCCGATTACAACATTCAGAAGGAATCTACCCTCCACCTTGTTCTTTCTCTTTACTCTTCTATCCACTATCCATCCATCCATCCGTGTCCTCTTTCCTCTCCTCTCTACTATTCACCCTTGACATCATCTCTATTTCGCGCCTCCATATTTTCCTATTTCCTGATCATCATTTCTCTCTCTATCCTCCATCCATCCATCATCCGTCCATGTCCTCTTTCCTCTCCTCTCTACTATTCGCCCTCGACATCATCTCTGTTTTGCACCTCCATATTTTCCTATTTCCCGATCATCATTTCTCTCTCTATCCTCCATCCATCCATCATCCGTCTGTGTCCTCTTTCCTCTCCTCTCTGCTATTCGCCCCCGACATCCTCTCTATCTCTTGCCGCCATATTTTCCTACTTATGTCCACTGTTTCCACCACATTCTCTGTACTCTTCTGTGCACTATTCATCCGTCCATCTGTGTATCACCCATTAATATATGTGTCCTCTTTCCTCTCGTCAGGTTAGTTCAGGTTTGACAATATCGATGCATCTGTAAGTAGCGGTTATCTTGCGATGGACATCTACCGACGTGCGCTTCAACTTGAAGTTCCATCACCGTGATACGGCTGACTCAGAGTTGAAAGATAAGCCATACCTCTTGCTTGATTCTCATTTCTTGTTCAAGGGCAGATCACGGATGTATTGTACAGAATAATATATAATAGTATGTTCTGATTACTTATTCTAATTCATATGAATGGCCGTGACTTCTGGCGTGTCTACAGATATCGGACTTAGGCGATTTCTTTGTTGATTTGTTGGCGATTGTTTGTTCTCAGCCTCAATCACCTCCAGCATTGTCCTCCGTCGGCCCAACCACCCGTTCGCCCACTACGGATGTCCCAGCACCATTGCCTCGAACTTCCAAGCATGGGATGCACCACGTATGGCACCTCTGGCTGACTTGTTCACCAGAGTCTTTGCTGACTTGCTCACGAAGAGTACGAGACTTGGTGTTGTGGGCCATTGCTTTGCATGGCGGTCATTTCCAGATAGATCCAGATGTTATTTGCGAATTAAGACATTCTGCTACTGAAGGCGTCGCTGGTAGCTATGCTGGTCTAGCATCGCTTGATATCGCAACACGATGCTACTGAGCGTGATTCCCAAAGGCCAGAAAAGGTTTTGCTTTTAGCGGCTGCGAATCTGGTGTGAAGGGCCCAGTGGCCAGCATATGTTGGATACTTTGTTTGATTCCTGGCATCCAGGCCAGTACGATTCAGTGGAAGGATGCCTGAGAATGTGTGGCGCCACTCACGAGAATCATGGAAGCATTGATGCAAGGGTTGAAAATGCGTGCAATTAATCGTTCACAGGTTGTCAAATGCCAATTTTGCAATGACAGACTACTCTCTCAGGAAAGACCGAATTCACGTGTTATACTAACGTTGCGCGTAGCGCACATGCGCGTTTTACAGCACGTTCAGAGGGTCTACTCGCGATGGTAGCAAATAATTCAGGGGTTGATGCATGAAGCTCAGCAGCATCGCCATCTAGCAGGTATTTCGAGAGCTGACACTGATGAGATTCTCTTGGCGAGATTCTAGGAAGCTCAAAAGAATCACGGATCTCTCCCGAAATCTTCTCAGCATACGAGAGTGAAGGGACATAACTATGTCTATAGTGATCTGCTCTACGATGGTCCTCCTCTGATCCAATGATGGTATGAGCATTGATGAGCCAAATGGAATTCTGCATCACGGCTAGTATAGGGCTCTAAACAACACTGCTAACTACTTCTGCCAGGATCAACCTATTACTGCAGCAAACCGACTGTGAGGGCAATTGATTCTGACACGATCTAATCAGCCAAGCAGAAAACAAAGACGAGTCTCAGGAATGCCTCCTTGGCTTGAATGGGACTCTGTAGACTATAGCTGCTCATATGGATCTCTCTTACTATCTCTTTTACCTCTATGTCTGGGAGGACCAACAAAGTGGTCATTCCATCTATAAAATATCTTCCCTGATGGCCAGCAGCTTCAAATGGATTTTCGAGTTATACGTGGCAGGAGCTGGATGTGAAGAAGTCGTGACAGGCGAGAATCTACATCCAGGAAGCCTCAAGCATTCCCTTATGGGATCGACTGGAAAAGTACGTGATGTGGTAGGTGCCACTCTTTCACAGATGGACAACGGCATTTGGACTGAAAAAATTAGCAAGTCTTGTCTTCTACGCGAGGGTTGGATACTGGTCCTCGGAGTCGTTTTTTACCAGTCATCGGCTGACAAAACTGTAAGTGCGTACCTTTAAAAATTGCGGCTCAGAAGGAACTGCAAAATTGTGGGATCAGCAAAAATACAATCGCAGCGCAAACAATGTACCTCCAAAGATCTTGTATTCAATATTGAGGTTACAGGAATGCCTTAGCAAAAAGTCCAATCAAGTCACATACTATTGATGGAAGAAAGCACATTCTCTACTGCGAGGTGGATTATAGCGCTCTATCTGTCACAGCCGTATTTATTCAGATACGGATGATGTATGGTATTATGATGGAATTGAAACTGAAGAAATTGTATTCTGGAGGTGCTGTGGGAATATAGTGTAAAAAGCTGATGAAGTGCATTGAGGGCAGCTGTGTGTGCATTTATGCCACCCCCCCCCAGGCATAGGTACCCTATTGGAACTGGCTTGATGAGGTAGAGATGAAATGAGGCACATTAAAGTGATGGATAAAAGATGGATAAGACGTAGACAGAACAAAAGACCGTAA
>MPNV01000798.1:0-16220 GCA_013376435.1 Cyclocybe cylindracea
AAGAGAGCTGCGACCGGAACTGTGAGGTAGAGCACCAGTTCAGGTGGAGAAGGAAGCGATGAGGACGCGAAGAACGTGACGTGGCAATATGGTTGCTGCTCCTCTCTGCAAATTGTGCTGATCGACATAAGCCGAGTGCACAGTGCGAACAAGAACGAGAAGCCAAAAATACGGTATCGGAGGCGCGGTGTTGGGGCGGAGAATCCGACACGTACGTACGGAATGATAGAGGAAAGGAGGAGGAAGGGTACGATCCTATCTTCCCAGAATGTGAACGAGTTGGAGAAGAAGGCTATGGCGTGGAGGATGAGGATAAGTGGCGTGGATTTGAGGTCTTCGAAGGAAATCATTGGCTGGCTTGAGATGATTAGCGTGATTGAAGATGCCAACGCTGCACCGAATAGCGTCAATTCTGATATTCTAACTCCAACCATGAGGGAGGCGAAGCCGATGTGCGCAACGACGCCTAGGACCAACCCAACAACTCCACCCACGCCAGCAGCCTTCAAACGGCCCCATACCCATCCTTCTCCACCTTGCTTTTGTGAGGACAGCCCCGAATATACAGCCCACGTCGCACAGATACCCATACCCAGCAACGACAGCCCGAAGGCCATGAGCAACGGGTTGAACTGCGCCCACACCGCCCGACAGGCAGCAAGAGCGACACGGTTGAAATTGATTAGCGCAACCCACTTCGTCTCGCCTGTGCCTTTCGAACGAAGGTTTGCATACGTAGACTGCAGTTCCGCCCATGCTTCGTCCAGTTCATGGCCAGACGGACTTGCACGATAGGTTTGGAGGTAGCTCATAATCTGGGCGGCATTGGCCTCCAGGGCCTTCTCCAGCTGGCTGTCGCGCCAGAAGAGTTCAGGGATGACGGTGCCGAGGTTGTTGTAAGGAATCGGGAGGCCAAGGAGGAGTGCCATGGTTGGGAGAATGTCGATCTGTTGAATGGCGCGGTGGCCCTTCGGAGCACCTGGGAAGGTACGGTATTGCAAGAGTCCGCCTGGCAGACGTTTGGAGGTGTCGGTTAAAGGGATTGTCTTGCTGTATATCCACGTCGCTGCTGATGTCTCGAGGACACCGTCTCCGCCGTGGTCTCCTGACTGATCCATCCCATGGTCGCCTAACACCACCAAAAGTGTGTCGTCGTCCATATCCTCCGCCACTCGCGTCAGCACGTCGTTCATCTGCTCTAGCTTCGCCTTCATGCTCGGATGGTCCGGGCCAACTCGATGGCCAACGTGGTCGACACCGAGGAAATGGCCGACTAAGAAGTCGAACGGTTTAGACGGATCTTCAAGGAGAGGAAATAGGTGTCTAATGACACCCTCATCCACCGTGTGGAGGTCTTCGACGTTGAAGGAGTCGTACGGATGCGTCATGTTGGGAGAGAACCCGTCTGGAAAGACAGACATCCACGTATCGTCACCCATAAAAGCTAACTTGCTTCGTCTTGCGTTAGTCTCATTCCGAATGAACAACATGGGGCATACCTTCTCCCGTGCAACCTGAACTGCGTCACGATCGAATCCTCCGTGATTGACGACCCTCCGAAGTTGTTTCCAATGTCCACAAACGTGGGCAACGACCCCGTCGTGATGCCCTTGATGCGCTGCAGCGTCGCAGTCGGTGGGTCTGCATACGAATTGAAGAGAAAAGAGTGGTTTGGACGTGTTTTAGTCAACTCTCGTGGCAGAGTGAGGATGCCGTGGTGGAACGGTGATGGTGGTGACGGTGGGTCGGGTGACACGAAGTCGAACCGCAATGAGTCGATGATTAGGAGAATTCCGCGTCTATGAGTTGGTTTTATGTCGCCATAGAGGTCTTCTGAACGAAATGAGAGGTCGGAAAGCGAGAGACGGGTGAGCAAAAATCCTCCTGTGAACAGATAAATTCCGGCCAAGTGGACAGCGAAAACCCAGAAAAGGAGAGCGAGGTACAAGTAGCGCATTATAGAGGCATTAATACGAAGTTTTGGGAGTCCTTCCGTCTGTTTAAGGGGCGAAAGGATCTCGCGGAGGGTAGGCAGAACAGTCGTAGTGGTGGTTGGAATCAAAAAATGCGGGGCACACGACGGGGATAAATCGCTCATAAAAACACCGAGACCGCAAGTTGACCACCAATCGTAGCAATAAGTCGACTATAAAAGTACAGACTAGATAGAAGTACTCGTAGAACCGAACCTAACCACTTAATCATCGCAGGAATTTCGACCTGACCAAACTTGCAATCTAGACGACCAGTGAGACAAATATGTTCAGCATTTATAGACTGTGAAGTCGATTGTACTCACTCAGAAAAAGTATCATAGGTTCTCGCACTGATTCCTGATCTTGTTGACCACCTCCTTCAACCTGATAGCGCCGTCGTCGTCCAGCAGATCGCAGTCCCACCAGTCAACTGGTGTCCTATGGGCCGAATCCTCTTCGACAGCCGCTCGAGTAGGCAGGATCCCTTGACCAGCTATTGTTGTATAGAAGCATAGTCTCGTCCCAAACGCGCTGATGGCGTGCAACGTTGGCAGCGGGCAGTAGGGAAGCAGGTCCCGGATGTGCATACGAATGTGTTCATCAGCAGCTTCGCGCGCGGAAATCCGGGGAAGATTGGCGTAGGAGTGAAGGTCCAAGATAAAGACAGGTGTGTTCTTGTAATAAATCGTGAACGTCGTTCTGGCGGATGGCATCGTAATGTCTTCGTGTCTGTGAACCTGAGGAAAGACCGTGTAGGGCGTATTGACTGGGAATAATGTGTTCAAGAGCTTGTTGTAAGCCGCAGGTGTAAAGTCGGATTCAAGATCTGGTTTGATAGATTGGAAACATTCTGTAAGTTCAGACGACCATGGAGACATTTCGCCCGCTGTGGTTTAAGCTGCTTCAAGGGCGTGAGTACTAGTCAAAAACGACGGCGAGACTCGTGCACTCACAGATAGTGCGTTCTGTTTGAGTTTTATTTCAAGGGTTTCCCAAAGGTTTGCCGGAAGTTCAGGTAAAGGGGTTTGATTGTGGTGGTAGGAAGGAAAGACAGAAATCGGACAGAAACGAGTCCAGGCCCTGAATATTTAGGGGACGGATCACTCCGGGCCGCCCTTCTGTTCGCGCTCGCAAACTTCATGTTAGACAGTCATGACATGCATGACATGTCTGCCCTGTTCTAGTTCTCCTGTCATGAGCACATCGCACTAGCACACCCTGCATCTCTATAGGCCCAGAATACACGAAATTTACGTCTCGAACGTAGGTTCCTCGTGGATGCTTAGACTGGCGAGGGTTGGGGGAATTTCCAGGTACGCCTCATTTCACGGATAGAGAAGATGGAGGCCGCTGACACCTCTGAAATATTTGCTATCAGGCAGTTTATGCGTCGTAGCTTTGTCGATGGAACGCGGTCGGGACAGAGGTGATCATACTATCCCTCTTGCGCGTGTTTCGGCCAACTATGCTGGAAGCCTGAAGGCGTCTACAACGGATGAAAGACGGCATGATTAAATGCATCCGTTTTCGTCTGCCCTGTGCCTATTCCGTAAGAAACACAGCCCTGGATTGTGTATTTAAACCTCATCAGCGAAATCCAGTCCAGATCCCCACTTTCGTTCAACCATGAACAGATTTCAGCCATTGACGCTCCCAGCAATCGAGTACGAAGCGGTTGAAGACCTGGGGTGTGAACTTGAGCGCCACCAGCTGCCATTTGGATGCGATCCAGAAGCCGCCACATTTGTCGATATCCTGGATCTCTATCCTGAAGAGACTCCACGATGGAATAGGAAAAATGCCAGTGAGCTACCGGATCTCTTTCCTGTGAGCGTCATTGTTTCGCATCGTATATCCATGAGAATCTAATCGAAACCTTGACAAGTCGACAGATGGGTGTACCGACGTGAAAACTCCAAAATCAAGAGTGATGTAAGTCGCGCTAGCTTGAAACCGATATCGTTGGGTATTAATAAATCATCTCATCCTGGAGTTTTTTTCGAGATGCTAACTTTCTTCTGGAAAAATCTGGAGACAAATACCGCTTTGCACACAGCAGCCCGACAGTCCAGTGGATTCGGCAGCGCTTTGGAGTATCTCTATTGTTCTTCAGGGCAGCAGCTTTCCCAATTTTCACGCCTGTTGAAGAACACATGTGTATTCCCTATCGTGATCAGGCCGGAAGGTTAACTAGGTTAGGTATGTCTCCATGAGCCTATCTATCCTTCAGATCCAGATTCCGATCCCTAGTCCATGGTGTGGTATCGAATTTTGTTAGATGGCTACTACTATATTCGAGACTTTTCCTACCCCGGACACCATCTCGTCTGGTTCTCCCATAGCCTTGGAGGACATCCAGTATCGGCCTATATCACCTATAACTTGCCTGAGGCCGCATGGCACGCTATCGTGACCTGCGCACCACAGATGCTTCTACAACCCCTCAGCGTAGATTTGTTTTTCTCCAGGAGTCTCTTGCGTCGCAACCAACAAGCATTATGGGAGAATCAAGACTCTGTATTCCAATTGGTCGGCATTTTATAGCCTTCTACTCTGACCGCACTCTGACGGTTGTGAGGCAGGAGGAGGATCATCAGTTGAAATCCTCTCTAACCCCAGAAACCGCTGCAGCAGCAATTACGCAGCTACACGGTGTCGCTCGAGCTATGCACCGGTTCCGCGCCGATCTGTGTGATTTGCGTAGGACCGTCGATTTTCTTTGCTCAATCGCAGACAGAATCTCTTCTCACTCACGTCAAGCATCGACTGGGGAGATGGAGTTGTCAATCGAGTCCTTGGAATATCTGAAGTCACAGATAGAGGTCCTCCTGGATCAGCAAACAGCAGGTCGAGAACGCATCGCCACTCAGATCGCCTTGTTTTTCAATTTGTCCAACCAGCTGGACAGCCGGACAAACCTAGACATTGCTCGGTTGACGTCCGAGATTTCTGTATCTACTCAACGCGACAGCTCGTCAATGATCACGTAGGTCGCCACCGCGTAGTTGGGCATGCCATATTTTTAATTGTCCTCGTGCACAGGATCGCCATCGTTACGATGTTTTTCCTTCCCGGAACGTTCATATCTGTATGGGCGTCTATTTTTGCTATCTATGATCTGCCAAATTGACTCACAATCTACAGGGATTTTTCAGCATGGTGTTCGTCGGCTCGACCCCGGATGCATATGGCCATCCCACCATAGTAGTAGGCCCTCAAGTATGGATATACTTCCTCGCCACCGTCGTCCTGACTGCCTTGGTCTTCTGCATTTGGCGATTGTGGTTCAAGCAGCGCGCCGAGCAACAGGCAAGAGACCTTCGCTCTAGAGAGCTTAATCGTGGCGTCCACCTAGGAATTCGGGACAACAATGGGACTGATGTGGGGACTGAGACGCCGGCGCGAGTGGCTAGAAACTTTAGGCAAAAAATCAGAGAGCTTGCGGGTGGTGTGCGACAACCCGTTCGACCTCACGCTTAGGGAGCTCGCGACTCTGACGTCGGCGACATAAGCGCCCGCCGCGCTTAAGAGACGCCTGCCGACGGCATCATTGCGCCATACTTATCACTCAATTGTTGTGGCCGTCATCAGTACTCACCTCAAAGCCACAAGACCACACGCCATTCAGAGTGTTCACAGGGGATACTCGCACCAGACTATATAACTATTTTCTTCGATTTGTAAAGAGTGACGGGGTAAGATATGATTGGTTCCTCGTGCATTTCTTCGCACCAAAATATACACTTGCAGCTAAGTCGTACAACCCGCCGTAATCAAGGAGGAGTGAGCATGTCCACGGTGTCAGGAAGCCTGGTGACATGTTCCTTAGGGATGTGAACGGCATTGTCGTTTGCCCAATCGAGGATCTTCTGGTAGTTCCTGCACTGATGCTTGGTGTTGAAGTCCGGATATGGCAGGCGAAAACCTCTAAATCGATACCGTCAGCGTTAGGGTGCGCCACAATGACAATGTGAGTGGAAATTAATTACTTGACCCATTCGTAGGTGATCATAGCGACATCCGCGGAGCACATCAGGCTCTGGCGTATTATTTCCACACAGTGGTCTACGTGTTGTCAGATACGATTCGCAGCAGAGAAAGATGTGAATTCATACCCAAGTGAGCACGAAAAATCTTAGGGCCCGCGTCATCGAACAAGGGTTCGAACTGCTTGTAATATTCGTAGTACACGTATTTGCGGAGCGTGTTCTAGGACAAATCAGTGAGTCTCGGACGCCTTGAATAATGAAGGCGAGTGTGCTACCAGGCAGTGGAGTTGATGGACAATTTCGATGGTGGCCATGTAGCCACCTCCGTCTTCATCGGAGAACCTGACCTTCGATGGAGTAATCTTGATGCCCGTTCTGTCGAGCTGTTCCTTGGTCAAACGAGTAGGCTTCACTGTTGTTAAAACGAAATCAGAAGCTGCAATTGAATAATTGCAAGAGAGCATTTACTGTCGGTCACGATCCTCTTCCATGCTTCGTCGATTTGGGGGTTGGGGTGGCCGCGGTAGATTGATTTGTGGTCAAATGTGCCGTTGAACGTCGTGAGCTCCTTGTTGTAATCCGCAACCACATTGGCGGGGGCTGCCTTTATGAGCAACGTAAGACTTTGAGAGCTTGATACGACGTACAGTAGATGGGGTACTTGGGCTTGACTCGCGACTCAGCGTGAACCCACAATGCCATAAACAGGAGGGCAAAGAACAAGAGGATTCCGTGGCTGATCCACAGGCCGTAGCGGTGCAGAAAGAGGGTCTCGGGACCCTTGGAGGTTAGCTCCTGTTTCTCAGAACGGAGGAGGGTAGCCAAGGTCTCCTCCTTGAAGCCCTCTTCGCTGTAGTGGTCGATGGGCTTGTATATCTCAGTGAATGAGAACATGGCGTGAGGAGCGGAAAGCGGGACCGTGTGATCAGTGCCCTTTACTGAATGTATAAACAAAAATGTGGAGCGTGCATGGTTTGGTAAAGGCGAATCCAGTGACCTCCTCGGAGCCTTGAGGCACACGCAGTTAGCATGTAGTCTTTGCGAGAATGGGAAAACAGTAGCCAAGGCTCATCGAGCCGTTCTGGAGAAGATTCTTTGAACCACACGCTAAGAGCTAGCTCGATGACAAGTAACGGCGTCTTCGGGCTCCTTCGACACGATTGCGAATATCGTCTGCTAGATTTAGAGGTGGTACTATTTTAAAATAGTGCTGAATTTATAAGCGACACCAGATTTAGAAATGGTTATACTTCTTTGAGTGACAAGTAGATACAGCCAGCGTAGCGAAATCCGCGCAATCCAGGCATATCGGGTGCATTGTTAGAAGCCCTATATATAGCGGGGACATCGGTGAGACCTTCAGAAGCCTTTGAAGGCCATGAGGTCTGCTATGGCATTGACAATTCACGGGATGCAAGAATTCGCGTAAACTCGCTTTGGGATGCAAGACTTCCTGGCACGTTACCCGACTTTCGCCATAATGCGGATGGATTTGTTTAAATAGGAGAGGTTAGAACAGCCGAGTCAGCGGCCTACTCATCTTCGAGACCAACTTCAATCTGCCAATTTGCCTCCTCAAGTTCACCTGATATTATGCAGCTCACTCGCGCCTTCCTCGGCCTCCTCACTCTTTGCGTTGCATCTTTGGCTGCGCCAATTGCCAGCAATGTCGAGCTTTCTGTAAGGCACTCCAGCCACGAGGCCAATGCAGGTCAGTTATTTTCCGCTCATGGTGTGGTCAGGGCCAATATTACATCGTCTAATAGTTCCCCTGTGTGCGTAGCATTCCCAAATGTTGGCAGAATTGTCGGCAAAATAATCCAAGCTCTTCCAGCCGAGCCTGATAGCAAGCGAGGTATGTTGCCCTAACTTCTAAATTTATTTGATTTCTCAAAGATTTTGACAGAGAAATTCACCGACGATATCCAGGCCCTCCATTCTAAAGGGGGTGAGTACGCTCGTCTTTCCTCATTCCACAACTCATTAACATCTCGTTGGAAGAGGACTACAAAGGAAACTACAGAGGTTGTTATGGATGCAACGACCTCAAGGGTGGTGTGTCCTGCACGTTGTTATGAAGTACACAAAGCAGCTGACCTTGGGGCAGAGCCTGAAGAATTACCCACCGACAACATTTAAGTCATTTCCCCAAGTGTGGTAAGTACAAATATCCTCCTATCTGTGATATCAATTAATACCCGCGCTGACGTCCGAAAGCTTGAAGAGGAATTCACGGAGAACACCCAGGCTAATTCTCTATCCCTGCCTCTACGTTCTCGCCCTCGAACGTCGATGGGTCTCGGCTGGGCAGGCCATAAATCTGGGTTTTCTTTCACTTTATGCGAAATTGAACATTTGTAGTATCTCTTATATTGAATCCGTGAATAAAGTATGTGCTGCTGCGTTTATCCACTAGAAACTCAGGAATTAGCAAACTGCCGATCGACAGACCCCCAACACTTCCTAACAAAAAACTACATATTTGAAGCTCGTCAAAAACCCAAAATAATATACATGACAGCTAACCCTCCGCGCCCAGAGATGGTACCTTTCAGTCAACCCGTAGGCAACCCGTAGGCAAGCGAGCTTTTTCACGCGCATGCTTGGGAAAATCGCAAAATTTGAGAAAATGCACCCTTGCGTGCACACCCTTGTCGGATATCGCGCTCAAGGATGGAATAGGGGCGGACTATTTCGGGCCGGTCGCTTGTTGAACTCGAAACTCAATCGGGCGAACCTTCCGTTTTCGACCCTCATCCAAACGACTTCAGTGCATCGGTGCACTCACAATATTAGTGACACGTAGCTTAATAGGAGGGAGCAAAGTACGACCGTGAGTGTTGCTTATCTTTACGTGATTATGTAGAGTCGACCAGAAGCCTCGTACAATGTTGAATCTCTACGTCTTCGAGAATCGAAACGCGCCAGCGGAAGGAAGCCCAATCGATTACCGGGACCTTCCATCCACCGTGATCACCAGAAGTACAGTGTCCTTGGGCCACTCAAGCCGATTCTGCGTGCTCCAATTGCCATCCTTGTGCAGGACTCGTACCGGTAGTTCCACGTCCGACGCCACACAACGACGCTGCAGTTCATTTGTCTTGTATTGCGTGCGTAGGATCTCTTTCATCCTTGAAGTCTCCATTCCTGCTGCGATGATAGCGCTGTAATGCCCTTCCTACAGGTCCATCAGCAAGAGTTCACCCGGTGGCGGACATCTAGCCTATTCGCGAACCGTGGCCGATGCTTTAAAGGAGCCTTAACTGTGTTGAATGCTTCGTTTTGTACATGTACAACTGTGGTGCTTGAACTGAAGCTGGTTCAATTGCTTTCATTGATATCACCAAGTAAGTCCTTCCAACCTGGCACCACCTCTACCAACAATTCTCATCTACTAGTAGCACTTTCTCCAGATAAAAGTACGTCTTTCTCTGCCCAGACTTTTGGGTCACGCCTCTGGAAGGCACAGACTCGCAAGTGCATCACTGATCCCAGCTTTCGCAGAACCATTGTGAAATCAAAATTGACGTCGCTTTCGATAAGCGACAAAATGTCTCTGGAAACATGGGTTCAGCTGCTACGAGAACGTGCCCAGCTTCGGACAGGATCTTTTCAGATGTCATCTACTGGTTGTAATGACGATTATGAGCCGGCTTTTGGCTCTACAGACTGGGATACGGAGGACCCAGTCGATAGTGGTGGCGACGAAGAATCAGACCAGGAGATCGACCCACTTCCACTAGTGACCACGCTTGAGGACCTCAGTCTTAGAATCTCCAGCTCAGACATCACTCTCTGGCAATGTATAACGAGCTATCGTTTCGCGAACCTGAAGGCGCTCCAGGTCGACATCGCACATTCTCCCACCCGCGGGATTGGCGAAGATACCAATTCCTCGGTATTCGAATCTGGAAAAGCTCTCATTACCCACTTCCGGGGAGGAGACTGTCGCTCGTCTCGGGATACTCCTACAGGGCGCCCCTTGCCTTACGAGACTGCGCCTATACCCCCAGTTAGATCCTGCCGAGATATCTTCAACATGCTCACTCATGACGACCCGCTCAAGCCAGATTTGGTACCTCATCTCGAAGCATTGTCGATCCCTTCAAGTTCGGTCCAGACGAGGGCGACCTCGAAGAGATCCTCGACGCAATGTCCCTCATGCTCTACTCCAGGACCGCCCCAACGCTCGACCCGTCCGAACACCTCTGTCGTTCCACTACATACAGCTCAGAGGGCGGAGCCAAATTTGAACGCACAAATCACGGATGCCCTCCAACCGTACACGCGAAACGGGCTTGATTTCAGGGTTGACAAGTCCTTAGTCCACTCTGTTCCGACGGGCGATTGCACGCTGGTTAATTGGGACTTTGGGACTCAGCATAGGATATTGTGGAAGGAGGCAGCTCGTCTGCCTGAAGAGATGGTGCAAATTTCTTCTGAGTGGTAATAAGTAGGTGATGCCTGAGGATGAAAATATCTGCCCAAAATTTCCGTACATTTATGTACAATCTTTTAGGACGGCTACACAATATCGTCAAGTTGTGACCAAGTATCTCTGGGATATCAGGGCTGTGACTGTGGCCGAAAACGGCGGTAGATATCACACCCTTCCAAGCAAGTCTTCCCACGACTGTACGGTAAGAAGAAACCTCTACTTTGGCTGAGAGCATGTCGTGAGCTGCAAACAACGTATTTAGAGACGGCCTGTGTTCCTCGTCACGACTCCCAAGGCTGTGGCTTCGCCTTCTTCATTCGTTTCGATAAATAAGGTAGGCTTTCCCCGAGGTTGCGGTCAAAGTGACACTGCTGACGACTTCTGGACCCACAAAGGATGCTGTAAGATAACAAATGCAACTACATCAGTCAAAATCCCTCATACAACTGTGCGAGGGAGGCGGTGATCTGCCTCATGTTCGAATAAATTCTCTCTACCTCCCACATTGTCCCCCCGCTCGTCCAGAAGCATCTTCGTCTGGCTAAACCACCAATGGCGCTCGCACCGTCCATCGGCGACCTCGTCACCCTCGGCACCGTCATCGCTTCCATCGTCAAAGCCGTAAACGAAACATCCGGCGCATCCGCTGAGTACCAGGAGCTCGTCACGGAGCTTACGGCCTTCTGCGACATGGTCTACTTCGTGAAAGACACGCTCGGGACGATTTCCGTCTCCCCCTCCAATCAAGCTGCACTTAACTTGATACACGGCGAGGTCCTGCGATGTCGTGCTCTCGTCAACGCCTTTGTCGACACGATCAGGCCGTATCACCAAGCTCTGAATGCAACGGGAGGCACCAGCCGACGACGACACTCGCTCCGGGTGATATTTCGCAAGGTCTGGTGGGCGCTCTTCCGGAAGGAAGATGTCACGAAGGTTCAGACAAAGATGAACGGGCAGAGTCGGTTGCAGCTATCGGTGCTACTCCAGAGGTCCGCTCGTGTTTCACTTTGATAGCTGGATGATGGCGTGTTGACTCTATCCAGCCTTTCTTTCATCGTACAGATAACTACTTCGACCCAAATCACGACGAAGGTCGGCTTCGGGCGTGAACATGGCCTCGAGATCGTCGACTTGAAGAGCAAGACCTTCATCATACCTTGGGAATTGTGCTTTTCCTGGGATGTGAGCTTATCATTCTCTAATATAATCGTCTGTCTGATATCAACTTCCTAATAGAAATTGCATCGCACCCTTAAGTTATACTATCAACACACGCCCGGTCAAACCTATGTCGAATGGGGCAATTATAGTTTATTCTGCGAGGGTCTTGAGGACTTACAAGTTGGCATTTACCGTCAATCCCCACATCTTAGGAAAGGGATGAAGCTTAGCATGGCCGCTCTTATGTGGAGGCAAACCCCAACGGGTAGACTGTCCGAATACAAGTGTACTCGATGCCCCCACACCATGTCAGTTGATCATATCGTTGAATCCGGATGGGTCGAATGGCAAGTGTTTGTCGCAATTTCTCTCCAAATGGCAGCTAAGTTCACTTGCTACCCCAGCCCGGGCTGCGGCCGAAAGACACAGCTGTCAATGCAGGGGACGAAGTTCTATCCCTGGAAACGTACCTACGGTTACAAGTATATTTGGTACGGCTACCCCAGAGGCTACGTCAATCATGGTGTTTCTTTCAACAATCTTCATGTTCTCGTCGAGGTAAGCATTATGTCTCTCGAAGTTTGTAGATATTCATAATATAGAACTCTTTCCAATAGCATGTAGGTGCTTATATTCGCAAAAATCCAATTGAAAGCTGACATATAGATCACTGTCATGATTTGAACTCATACCCACCCAAGAGGGTAAGTGGTTGTTGATAAATGGGTCTTGTTCATTGAGTTCTCATTTATGTCCGTTTCATCTAGAAAGTGAGTATTTTCTACACTAAGAATCCTCTGTAGATGATAAATCATCTCTCCAACGGTTTATTTCTGCAGGCGGTATGTTGCTTCTGAAATCTTGCGTCGCGTCTTGGTCGTGCCCTAACGCATGATTTATAATGAATTACGAATGCCCAACCAGGGGGTAAATACGCCTCCCGCCTTCAGACATATCTTATCTAACTTTATTGTAGTTCGTGAGTGATTAACAACGCATTGAAGCCCTGCCTGACTATTGCACAGACGGTGGGTGTCGCCTCTCGCGATTCTGGCGCTCTTTACCAACTGCAAATCACGGCTAATTCCATCTCGTGAAGATGGTAAGTTTATTGAAAGTATGATCATTCCCCTCGATTTTATTCCCTATTCAGGTAGACGATTATATAACAAGCGATGAAGACAAGCGGTTAAAAAGGGAATTCCAGGATAAATTGTGGCAGCGGTGCCAAGCGAGGAAGCGAGGTGAAGATGTGGGAGACCTAGAGCTACGTATTCCATTTTGATGTAAGTCTAAATATGCACAGCGTCTATACCTGCAGTACTGAACTAGGTACCATTGATTTTTCAGCTTGAATAATGTGAAGAGTGGCGGTGGCCTTCATGTCATCGTGTGCATACGAGATGCCCCAGAGAATAATATGTTCGAACTCCTGCCAAGGTGATGTCGTGGTGAAACACTGGTGCATATCCAGGAGAATTTGCCATATGCTCTTCCACTTATTGGATTTCTGTGTCGAGACTTTGAGATGCTTATCTTCTCTCGGCATATCCACCTGTGGGATGACGGTACACTTGAACACCAGCGGGATTTCGTCTGTATGAATTGGACCCGACAATGCGTCAGAATTGAGTGCATTCGCCTTAATCTGATCATCACCCTCTGGCAGAAGCTGGGAGAGGAATATTTCCGGGTTTCGAGTCAAATCGACGTTCCGCGCTGCAAGGTATTTGTGGGAGAGCTGACTTGGACTATGGGTATTTCTTCATCCAAATGTTGTTCCTGTGGTGCTGACGAGGCATCACGCGATTGAGTGTGCACTATGTGAGACCTGGTGGTTGTTCACGTTCGCCATTGGCATTGACGGATTCGGATAGTGTGGCGTAAGTGGTCGGGCCGGGAGCCGGGTAGCGCGTGATCCAGTTGAATGGACAAGTTGAAGGATATTCACAACATATTTTCAGAATTACGATGGTGGTAATGACAGTGGGCGTGCGTTTGACATGAGTATGCATCAGGAAAAACCCTTTTGTCCAAGGTTGTCCTAGGGATCAGCAATCAAATCAGGTGCGCTTAAGTGCACTTGTGTTGTCCTGGGGCTGTCCTGGAGTGCCTTGACTGTCTTGACCTCCTCCTGGGGACATCTTGAGCCCCCTGTACTGGTAGATAAAATTAAATGTACATTGTCTAGGCTCATATAAAGCAGTTCCTCTTGATCTTCTGGTCAGGACACAATGGAAAAGCACTGTATGCCTGACATTCATTTAGATGGGTGATACTTGAGTTCTGACAGAAAATACCCTGCAAGAATCAAAGAAATGTATTTCAGGATACTCTTGCATCTATTCTTTTTGTGTTTCATTGAGTGAAAAGACACCAGGCATAATGTTTCTGCCTCTGTGGGGGAGGAGTAGCACAAAAAGATTGGCTTATAGTGCAAGAACAAATGAAGATCTTGCTCTCATTTTTTGCAGGCAAATAGATATATAATGAGTGTACATAACCTGAAATTTTTGTAAGGATACAATTAATATTGCTGGAGATATACAGGTGCACATTTTCCATATTGAGGAAAGAAAGGAACATTGAATTTTATAAGCAAATCATTGTCAAATTGTCTGAGACCCGGAATATATCATCAGATATATGCATTCTATCGGATCCCAAAGTATGATGGCAATAGATTTAGCAATCATGGAGATATTGCATGCAGAAACCCAGAAACCATGATGTTTTTACAAGAATATCATTAATTATGCAGAAACAACACATTTATGTGCAAATCAAATGCCATAATTGAAACAAGCATAAAAATCCGATTCTGACAGTATATAATATGGTGGAAATTGAACCTGTTAAAGATGTGCTGCTACACATAGCACTGACTTGAGGTACTCAGATGTATCGCGCTCAGCACAGCCACTGTACAGTAGATGGACTGTTCACCTTGAGTGAAATATTTCAGGAAGCGCTATAGCTATGCTCCTGAAACTTGGTACACTTTATCTCGGAGTACAATTGAACAATTCTCCAGCATTTCAAAGATTTAGGGTGAATATCAAAAGAGGAATAGCCTGCGCGCTTCTTGAAAAACCCGCATCTCTATATCTCAGCCAATATTGACTGCACTAACATTTCGCTTCGCAGACACTATCAACAATATGTAATCTAGTAGCCTGCAAATTTTCAAGTTTATAGCTTCGGCAGTTCCTGAGATATTTAGCTTCCACCTCTTGTATGAGCGTCTAGCCCTGTCTGAGTTTGAAATGACTTAAAGCTTGAAAGCAGCGCGCTTATGTACAGTGTAGGTTCAATATCTCAGCAACCACTGAAGCTACTGCACTGAAATTTGGCGAGCATGTACCCCTAGTGTAGTTGTTAATAGATCTCGGTCTATGAAGTCCTACCATTATTATTTGCTGAGATATTTAAATGCGGGTTTTTACAAATGTGCAGCCTTAATATCTCAATCAATTCAGGACATTACACCTCAAAAATTTGCAATTATCTTTGCTCATGGTATTTCTAAACGTGTGTAAATTTTCAGAGCAATTGAGCCAGCGGTTGCTGAGATATTATATGCCTGCTCTTGAAAAAAGCGCCCAGTATGTGGTATTTGCCATTTTTATAGCGCAATGAAAAATAATGCTGATGCCCTAATTTTTTGTGTACAACTAGCTATATAGGAAGCGCATATGTTCTCAAATTTCCGTGAAGGTACAATTAATATCGCTGGAGATATAGAGGTGCGCACTTTTCATGTTAAGGAAAGAGAAGAACATCACATTTCTTATGCAAATAATGTCCAAATTGGCTGAAACTCGGTATTCATCATCAGATATATGCATACTATGGTATTCCAGAATATCACGATGACAGAATGTGCAGTTATAGAGATAATGCATGCAGAAACCCAGAAACTATGATCTTTTTACAAGAATATTGCTAATTATGTGGAAATAATGCATTTATTAAAACTAAAAATATCATAATCGAAATGAGCGTAAAAATGCGATTCTGACAGTATATAATATGCCAGGAATTATGCCTGTTAAAGATGGGCTGCTACACATAGCACTGACTTTTGGTACTGAGACGCATCATGCTCAGCACAGCCACTGATGGCTGTCACATCTGTGCAATGCACTGCGCAAAATGGTCACACTGAGTCACACAATCAACAAAGCTTCACGTGCTGGTCGTGGCGCATCTGTTTGGTCCACCAAACAAAGCATGTAGCAGCCGTCGTTGGACTTGCCCGCTCTGTATTCCTGCGTCTCATTCTGTTCCCCCTACCTCACCCACGTTCAACCATGCTATATTCTCTTTTCAGATAAGTTTTCTATTATATATTTTAATATCTTCTTCACACTGAATATCCACATTCCCTCTTCACAGCGCATCACGCCGCTCGCGCCTGCCAGCGCATACTCACCTGCCCCCATGTATGGTCCTCAATAACAAGTATGTACCCTTCTTTTCTGCATTCAATTATTAGATTTTCATGAACATGTTTTAGATCATACAGCAAGATATTTGGAGTGACACCAACACAAGTATTGGGAAGCAAGAATTGGGGAGCTGGGGGAGTAGCGCAAGCAGCATAATGGGCACCGGGGTGCGTTGTAATATATTTTTCTTCTTCATCCCACT
>MPNV01001482.1:0-15856 GCA_013376435.1 Cyclocybe cylindracea
GTCGTTTGGGGTGCTCCCGCCACCGTTTTCGACGGGGAAAAGGCGCCAACAATGAGGAAATATATTTCGTCGTTGTTGTACACCATTTCCCCCGCTGTTCGGGGGGCGGGATGGGCTGGATTAGGAGGGGGTGCTTTGGATGACGCGGCTTTTTTTGGGCATCGGTTATTTTTAGGATTTACCCTAAAGCTGCCGAGCATTCCCAGAATAGCTCGCAGCAATTCTCGCAGGACACACGAAAAAATGAGGAAAAAAATCGAATTAAATTACAATAAATGAATACAACTGTGCAGGTGGCTCTACTAGCCACCTGCTCTGAGATAGAATAAAACGAGCAGAAACGGCGCGTTCTTGACATGCCGTTTCTGCTCGGGTGGACCTGCCCTGCCGTGCTCGTTCTCGCATCGCCCTCCCACCTTGCTGCGCGTGTTTGCCCTTGCCTTGTGGGGTCCTCCTCGTGCTCTCGTGGCTCCTCACCACTGCCGTCATTGTTCTCGTTGTTTCTTGCTGCTGCTGCTGCTGCTGCTGCCGCCGCCGCCGTCGTTCCTTGTCGCTGCTGCTGCCGTCGTTCCTCGCTGCTGCTGCCGTCGTTCCTCGCTGCTGCTGCCGTCGTCATTCCCGTCGTTCCTCGCTGCAGCCATTGTCGTTGTCGCTGCCGTTGTCGTTGTCGCCGCCGTTGTCGTTGTCTCTGCCGTTGTCGTTGTCGCTGCCGTTGTCGTGATTCCCCGCTGCCTTTGTGGTTCCTTGTCGCTGCCGTCATGGTGCCTCCCCACTGTCGTCGTCACTGTCGTCCGCTTGGTCTTCGTATTTGCTCGCTCGGCCTCGTCCCGAAATACCACCCCCATCCAAGTGTTACACGACATCTATGAGACGCCGTGCCTCCGTGGATGAGGGACAGGAGGTGGGGTGAGAGGCGACGGGGGGCTAGGGAGGTGAGGAGGCAGGAACCCAACCCGTCTCCATCCTCGCAACTCCTTTTGCAGCCCAAATTCCATCGTACGACGCTACACGGTGCCACTTAGACACCGTGGCTCTGCGTACGATGCAAGGAGGGGGCGAGGAGGTGGGTGGAAAGGGAGACGAGGGCGGGTGATGTGCTCGAAGCAGGACGGGTGGTAGGCGGGTGGCGACAGGCGAGGTCGAGGGTGGTCGCGGTCGTGCATGGATAGCAAACCGACGCCGTCGATGGGGCCAACGGTCGCGAATCCTGGTGGAAATGATGCATCGGCGTCGTCTGTGGTGGCAGACGACGCCGATCATCCTGGGATGGGGTACAGGAGGTAGGTGAGTGGCTACCACAAGGAAGAGCCGGCACCCACGTACCTTTGTGGGTTTTCCTCGTACTCGGTGTGCCCGTGTTCGTTTCCCCAACGCCCGAATGCGAGCGCATTCCTCCTGCTCCTCCCTGCCTGTGCGCTCCTCCCTGTCTGTGTGCTCGTCACAGGGTGCTCGTCCTGGTGCGTGTCGCGCTCGTTGCGTTGGTGTTCGCCACTGCCCGTCCCGGTCGTGGTCCAGTCGCGTGGTCGAGATGGCGAGACGGCGTATGCAGAAGGGGTGGGTTGCCATCCCCCTCTTGCCATCTCTACTCGCACGACTCTTCTCGTCTCCGTCTCACCAGCGCAGTGGCAACGGCTCAGGGTGGTGGCGCATGCGGCGAGGGGTGTGGAGTCGAGTAGAAACTGGCCCACATCCCCTGTTGAAGGGGAGGGGCAGATGGTGTGGTCGGAGTGTGGCGGCGTCGAGGGCATCGAAGGTGAGGGTGAGCGGCGGTGGGCGGCTGTGGGGTCATGCGAAGAAGCAGAGGAGGGGGTGCGCGCCGCCGTGACGCAGAGGAGCCGGCCCACATCCCTTGTTGAAGGGGAGGGGCACACGGCGCGGTGGCTCGTGTCATGCGAGGGTGAACATCCTGAGGGATAGAATATGTAAATACGTAGTTTGAATGATAGAAAACGATGATACTTACCTTACATGCGACGAACGCGAGTGTGTTGGCGCGTCTCGAGACGTTGGGGCTTTCCAGCTGGTGGTTGAGAGCAGCAATCGACGATGTTGAACATCGTCGATTGCTGTTTCGGCATACTCCGCGGCGTGATCCCATTGGCTGGAATCACCGGCCCGGCCAAACACGACATGGAGCTGGACGTTGGCGACGTCCTCAAAGACCATTGGAGGGTTCTTTTGGAGAGATAAGTGTACATTACTGATCTACAAGCAAGTTTACACATATTTTAAAGACTTTAGTGACATTATTTCCTCTAGAAGTATTGGAGATAAGAAAGTGATCCATTGGTGCTAGGGATTTCAACAAAAATCTTACCTCTGGAGCGAGCATTTGAAGATCGCGATGCTCAAAACGGAGAAACACTTTTGGGAAGATACGAATACTGTACAGAACAAGCATTGGATTGAGGTCCTTGAGAAATAGTGCCAGTCCGGTTCGTTTTACGGTTGCATCTCAAGGTAAGGTTTTTGTAGCATGTCCCGAAATCACCACGCGCGAGCATTATGTCGGCGATTTCGAGCTCAAGACCAAATAGATTGCTTCAAAATTCTAGATTTCAGATGAAATTTAAGTATATACCCATTCCCGCTACTCATATCGGTGGTTGAACTACCTACGTGGACGTCGGCGACCTTCCGTTGTTGAGAACGGAAGACTCGTTTCGGTCCGAAGGCCTGAGCAGCCAATCGGGCGCCATACGGCAGCGGCCGAATAACGATCAACGATGTTGAACCATCGTTGATCGACCGCCACCTGGCTCTCCCAAACCTCTCGAATGACGCCCTAGGACCAAAAAAAAGGTGAGTAGTATGTTCTCTTCGTATATATGCACTGTAATTCAAGTTTTGATCCACAATTAGGACCCCGGACGTCGACTTACAGTCGACGTCGTTTGCTCTGCATCTCGCGCCCCTCCCCTTCCGTAGGGATGTGGGCAGGGCACGATCTCCCCGTGGCCACCTCGTCCCCATCCCCTTCCGCCGTATCCCCTGGATATCCCGCCCATCGCAGCCCGTTCCCCCCACGCCGCCCATCACCTACCCCTTCAACAGGGGTGCGGGTGTTTCCCTTCCCTTCCCTCCCCCTCTCCCTCTCCTTCTCCCTTTTCTCCTGCCCTCCCGCCCTCGCCTTTGCCCTCGCCCCATCTTGCCTCTGCCCTCTCGCTCTCGCTCTCGCCCCTCTCTCGCCCTCGCCCTCTCACCCTCGCCCTCTCGCCGTCGCCGTCGCCGTCGCCCTCTCGCCCTCTCCTTCTCGCCGTCACCCTCGCCTTCTCGCCCTCTCGTTCGCCATCGCCCTCTCGCCCTCTCCTTCTCCCTCTCCTTCTCGCCCTCGCCCTCTCGCCGTCGCCGTCGCCCTCTCGCCATTGCCCTCGCCTTCTCGCCCTCGCCCTCTCGCCCTCTCGTTTGCCATCGCCCTCTCGCCCTCGCCCTCTCGTTCTCGCTGTCGCCCTCTCCCCCTCTCCTTCGCCCTCTCCTTCTCGCCGTCGCCCTCTCGCTGTCGCCGTCGCCCTCTCGCCATCGCCGTCGCCTTCTCGCCGTCGCGCTCTCGCCCTCTCGTTCGCCATCGCCCTCTCGCCATCGCCCTCGCCTTCTCGCCCTCGCCTTCTCGCCCTCGCCCTCTCGCCATCGCCCTCGTCTTCTCGCCCTCGCCTTCTCGCCCTCGCCCTCTCGCCTCCCTCTCCTCCTCTTCCTCCTCCTCGTCCTCTCTCACTCGTCCTCGCCTTGCTCCCGCTCTCACCAAGCACCGCTCCCTTCGACGGACAACGCCGTACAGGAACTGCAGGCCCCCCACGGCGTGAAGCAAAGGGGCAAAGACGGGGCAAAAACCACGACACGGCGAAGATACGATGGGCAAAGACCGCGACGGGAGACCACGACGGGTGCGGAGACCACAACGTGGTGAAGACCACCACCGGAACGAAGACGGGGCGGAGACGACGATGGACCTACGACGACGGGGCGACGACGGAGCAACGACGACGATGGACCTACGACGATGGGGCGACGACGACAATGCGAGAATGAGGACGAGACCGGCGGTAGGACCAGCGAGGCGACAACCACGGCGCGAGGATGACGGCAGAATGATGACGAGCACGGCGCAAGGGCGAGCACGGCGCGGATGCAAGCACGACCCACGAGGCGAGGGGAAGCACGAGCAGCAAGGCATAAGGGCGAGCATTGCCATTCCCTCCCCCGGGAGCAGGAACGGCGCGCCGTGAACGCGCCGTTTCTGCTTTCTTTCTCTCTATCTCGCAGCGGGTGGCTGGTAGAGCCACCTGCGTAACGTATTTATTTTATTATGATTTAATATGATTTTTTTCAATTTTTTTGGGTGTGCTCTGAGTATGCCCGAGCGCGCCGGATATGACAGTATCTAAAAATAGACGACGCCCGAAATAACGCCGCGTCATCCAAAGCACCCCCTCCTAATCCAGCCTATCCCGCCCCCCCGACGGTGGGGGAAACGGTGCATAACGACGACGAAATATATTTCCTCATCGTTGGCATCTTTTCCCCGTCGAAAACGGTGGCGGGAGCGCTGTAAACGATGAGAAACAGTGCTCGGGCACTGTTTCCTGCATTGTTTGCATGTGTTGACTGACCCCGCTCACAGCATGGAGCCCCGGCACGCACGGCATAGCCATCCGCGGGCCTCTGAGGTGACAGACTGCTTAATGGCTGTCCTGATGTGTGAGGCTACACTGCTTAAATACAGGTTTTGATATAGAATTCTAGCGGACATGGCTGATGTCCGAGTGAGTGGAACCGGCACACGACCCTCTTCGCCTCATCATTGTGGAGATCATCCCACTGCTTCTTGCGTAGAACCACTGACAAGGATGACGTTCGGCCTCAGAGCGTAAGTCTAATCGGGTGTAAGTGCTGAGAGCTGGTGAACACGGTCCTTGTTTGGTTTGAATGCTGCTTGCTCGCTCTCCCATTGAAATTCCTTGTTTTTTGGTAAGACTCTGTATAAGGTTTAAATGCATCTCTCGAATAGTTTAGGTACCCATATTCGCACAGTTCACCCACAACCCCAAGAGGATTGCCGTACTTTCCGGCCTGGTCAAGCGCTTGCATTCAGGATCTTTATCCGTTTTCGATTGTGTCTGGTTCGCCGACCTATGCGTACATCGTTGGCTCTTATTAGGAAACTTCTGGAAGACAATCGGGTCTATTGTGCCCTGCGCAGGTTGCCCCTGTGAGCCGCAGAACCCGCCGAACGAGAGCGGATCGTGAAACGATCGATGTACGATGATCCCTGGCATTGTTCCCAGACAAATCTACGAATCCCAGGATTTCCTTCATAAACTCAGTTTCACCTTCAGATGTCAGATATTGCTTGTTGGTCCGCTTAATCGTGCGAACGCCAATAAGATGTTTTGCCTTTATGTGGATTTCGTCATGCGCACAGTGGTCATACATTTTTGAACCTCCGCCAGCGGGACAATTAGTAGTAACAGTGGAAGTAGGTATTGAAGGAGCCAAGCGGCGTCGAGAATGCAGTCAGGCGTCGGCCTTTTTTGGATGTATGCTTCGGGCGTCAAATCCCAAAAAGACGAATACGGTATAGCATTGAACCTCAAACCTACAAACAAAGTCATCCACATTGGGACAGGCCAGCAATCTCGTATTGATATAGGATACCCTGTTCAAGTGAATCATGTTACTATTCGAAGTTCCCATTCTTTGGAGGTCGACAAACCATTGAGAGCGTTATGAGATTGCTTGATTCATACACTCCAGCCTTCATTTTAAGTCGCCAGTACGTTCAATGACTTTTGTGAAGTCCCTCGGGCGATTGGATATTCTTATACTCCCATGAGAGAATGTGGAACTGTGGCGATGATTATATGCGCGGAATAAGTTCTTCAGGGTCCTCTTCTTCATCTTCGGAAAGCGTATCCCCTCCTTCATTAATATCAATTATAGTTGAAAAGCCTTCTTTCTCGGACCAAAGATCCCTGCGATTCCATTCATGTTCATCGTCATAATTTATTTGGCCGTCGGCTCAATTCTGGTGAGCATTGGTTAAGCATATCTTCCAATGGGTTTCCTGGAACTTGGCATGTAACTCGGCATTCTTCAGGGAACATAGTCGAGACCAGATGAATTTTCTTATCCACACGTTTGTAGGCTGTGAACACAGGCTTATACAAGTCCTGTTGATCCCAGGCTTCAGTTGGACACAGTATAAGTTCATCGTCTTCCTCAACAAGATCCTCTATTCGTGTGATAAATGAGATGTCGACGTCCGTCGGGTCGATGACGTCAAAACTGTGCTCGTTTTTGGTGGTTTCAGCATTTCCTCTTTGGTATTCACATATCTCTTCAGTCCCTAAACTGGCCATGAGACACTGTGAATATGAACCAAATGGCCTTTTTCTGCCACTGTCTGGGTGTTTATCCTTCAGAAATGAACTTCCTTTTGTGCTAACTTGATAATTTTTGGTCGCAAGAGTTCGGGGTTCGCCGCCTGTGGCTGGAGACTCGTATATTTTAGTCCAACGATGTGAAAGCCCTCGAGAATAAATACTCTTCGCAAAAAATAAAGGGGAAGGGGCAAGTGTGTCCCATGAGTAAGGGTATAGGTGTTTTAGTCCGAGAGAACAACATAATTCAATACTGAGGGGGGGTTCAGGAGACGATGTCGAGAGAAAAGATGAAGGAATATTAGTCGTCGTTCGCGTGCCAGCCTGTGGAAGAAACTTGTAGATTTCGAAACGGGTGCCCGGCGCTGCATCTTCGATGATCGGGGTATCGCGGTCTGAAAGAAGAGAGGGTCCGATGGTGTGACAAGTCTGGGGCTGAAGGTCGTCAGTACGTGGTATGAGCCTAGGGCTGATGTTCACACCTTCGTCAACCCCTTGCTCAAGCTGCAAACCCTCCAATCTCGTTTGACCCTCCAAGCAACCGTATGCCGAAGTTAGGTGGTTCAAGAAAGTTGAGGGCGTGGCGAAGAAGGAGTCGAAGGTCCTCGGGAGCTGTATACTTGACGCCGAGCAGCTGATGAAGGGCGTCGCCCAGTTCGCCCTCTCCGAACATCCAGAATATGTCCACGGCGGCTTGCAGGTAAAGAGCTTCGTGTAAGTTGAGGAGTGCTGGGTAGGAACGGATAGATTGCCGTGTTCCCAGAAAAAGGTGATGGGCGAACTGCTTAAAACCGTCAGGGTAGCCAAGTTCGACGAAAAGTAATTCGAACTCATCAATAAACGTGTAAACCTGACGGCATGCGTGAAGGAGAGGGTGGAGCGAGGGTTCCCATCAATTCAGAATATAAATCCTGCTTCCCCTTTCCCCAATCTTGTAGACCAAACGACTGGGCGACGGTGTTGCTGGGAATGTTTGTCAAAAGGTGCGTGGATGCACCAGCCCCAACCAGTCGGTACAGATCTTCTTCGATGCATACCCTTGCGGCACGATTTGCGTGGTGGTTTCGAGTGACTGGAGAGCTTTGAGGATGGTCGCTAGGATGGCGGGGCGGCGCGATCGTGGCAAGGCCAGAGCCTCGTGGAACTCGTCCTTAAGTTCTTGGAAGGTGCGGTTTTCTTTATTACTGGACGCGACGTCGCCTGGCTCTTCGAGGTAGGGAATGGCGATGTCTTCGACCGTGTCGTCGGCGAGGTGAGCAAGGGCATTGGCATTCGACGCCTCGTTCATGGGTCGTGCGGTTTCCCCATACTCGGCGAACGTCTCGACGTTCATCGCGTTTCCTTCTCGGGTGGTATTGATGGCGTCGTTTCCAAGGGCTCGAAGTGCTGCAGGATCCACCGAAGGAGGCATATCCAGGGATGGATTCCTCTCATCCTGGTCGTCTACGCGGATGAACGGGTCAGTGCACACAGAAGATGGCCGGGCAGGCGACTCATCGGTTTCCCTGTAGAGGGCGTGGCCCCACCAAAACGCCGCTACTCGCAACATTCGTTCCACGACTGGGAATCGAATGCAAGGCCAGCCGTCCTCGTTGTTCCCTTCCCAACGTCCGTTGGTTTGAAGTTCGACTGGGATCGCCACCCCATTCTTGAAGTCTTGCAATCCCCGGAAGTAAAGCCCCAAGTCGTCCAGGAACCGTTGTTCGATCGATGTGAGTCGTCCTAGATCGTTCGGCATGAGTTGCGGCAGCTGATCTATCTTGCCGTTTCCGAGTGTGTATGGTCGCAGCCCCGCGTTCGCCATCCGGGTTCGAACGATGTTGACAGCGAATCGGATGAACATTCCTGGTGCGTAGTTCTCCTTGTTTTCTTTGTCCGGTGCCGTGGGTCCGTAGAGGAGGATGCAAGTCACGTCGGGCGTCGAAGGCGAAACGATGGAGGGTGATTTGAGTGGTGGTGGTGAGTTGTTATCATCCTCATCATCGCTGATCTCTGATAGGTTGTCGCAGTTTCGGGCCGGCCCGGGTGGTGGAACCAAATACTTCCACACACGTTTGTCACCGAGAGGCAACCTCAGGTGAACGTACGCGTCTCCTTCAAACGCGTATGATCTTCCTGCACGTTTGATGGTGAGTACGGCTTTTTCGAACACAAAGTCGGCAAACTGTTGATCTTTCTTAGGGTCGGATCCGAATGCTATGAACAAGCCGCGTTGAGTCTTCAAGTCCATGACTCGTCCTCGTGCCTGGAGAACTGGAAGCAGCACGATCGCCCGTTCGGTATGTTGGGCAGCTACCTGGGCCGTGTGGGCGATGTCGGCGATGCCGACACTCGAAGCAGCCCTCTGTCGGCCGTGTTCGACACGAGCGTCATGGGTGGACATGGTGATCGCGACGGTGTTATGGTGGATGGGTAGAAGCAAAGTTTGACTAGACCAGATGCTAGTTGGAGGAGGGCGTACGAGTTTCTGCCCTCCTCTCGTCGGTTCGTCCCTTCTTTTATATCTTTCGTGCTGTACTTTGCTTACATTCCCCAATTGACTCCCTACCCTCAATTTCTGGAGAGGGGCGGTGCCACGGTCCTCCCCGTTACACATGTTTCCTTCCCGCCGCTTCTCGACTCGTGTCGGTGACTCTGAACGAGCGCTCTCGCTTCCCCTCCTGGATTCCGCTGGATGTTCTCGACTGTTTTCCACCCCGGGGGCACACAACAATGCTCGTTCGCGCCCATTGTCCCTTTTGTTCCGGTTCCCATTATTCCCCAAAGTAAGTTTTACCTCCTTTGTTCTCCTAACTCCGACCCACCCATATCTTTTGTAGGCTTTTTCCTGTCGTCGTCTTCTTTTGCCTGGTGATACCTCAGGCTGGCTATTCCACTGATAAGTAGCCATAGATACTTTTTGTCTTGAGTTCGGCAGCTCATGACCAATGATACTTGCTTTGCTGTTGGCTTGGTGATTACTTGTCCCCTGTTCTTTGTCAGCTAGCCTTTGTACCCGACGGCATTGAGAGCCTGCGCTCTTCCTAGTCTTCCGTCTGCGGAGCAATTTTTCGTGTCTGCTCAAATTTCTGTCTGCGACGTGTACTAGTTCATCGTGCCTTCCCATGCCTGAGTCGTCGCCCTCACTTTCACAAGGTGTTGGTGTTCCTAGCTGTTGTGAGTGAAGTGATAGTTTTCCAATAATATCCTTGGTCCATTCTTTCATCTCTTTTTGCGAGACGGTCAACCCTCCTAAAACCTTAAACTGTCCTCCTGAGCTAGGCAGATTCTGACTTGTTGCTGCTTTCAGGTAGGTGTGCACTCTGGTTTTCGGAGATTTAACCTGGTACTGAAAGGTTGGATGAGGCTCAGGTACAACCATCATTTCCCATCGAGCTGGTGGGTTTCCTTTGAATACCAGATATGTTCCGTTCGGTCTTTCATCTATGCTCACAAGATTTCCTCGCTGCCAGGGCCGTCCAAGTAATAGATCGAAGGGTACTGACTCTCCCACATAAAGTAAGTCTGCGTGAGTTTCGATATTTCCGCATCGAAGATTTAATCCTTCAATTGCTCCTTGAAGCACACCTTCCCCTCCATTTGCGTCATTCATGGTAGTTCCCTGAGCTAGGTTCACAGGGAGTTGCAGGCGTTGAGCTACTCGCTCGTGGATTACATTGATTTCAGATCCTGTATCCACGAGCGCTGTAATTTTTGCTTGCTCGTTGGGTCCTGTATCGTATGTCACTGGAATACTTATCAGCCTCCCATGATTCCTTTGAATGCTTCCACCAGCTAATACTCGGGGTAACTGTGTAACAATGTTGGCTGCAGGTTTTACATTCTTCAGGCGAATCATATCTTGTAAGCTGATAGACAGTTCTTGTGAAGCCCCGATTATTTTGCGAAGTGGCAAGGATATTTGTGTATTAAGTATCTCTTGAACCACTGCCTTGGTGTCCACCTGAGAGGATATGTCTGACTGTCGTGGCAAGTGCTTTGCCTTCTCGCCCTCTCCTATCTTTTTCTTAAGGATTGGTTCTCGTATTGCTGCAGGTCTCCTTTCTATTGTTGTCTCTATTCCCTGCATAGCTTCATCTTCTTTGGCTACACGTTGGGGTCGAGCATCTACAGGTACCGGCTTCCGTGGGAATGTTCAGGGAACTGCTGGCACTGCGGGTATGGGTGGCAGGAAGATCCTTCACAGCTCGCCTACGAGGAGGTGCTTGGACACCATCAAACTTCACAACAGGTTTTCGCACCAGTGCTTTGATGGCCTCTTTCCTTGCACGAGTGCTACTTCGTGTAGTTCTCTCTGCACTGTACACGTCATACACTTCATCATCCTCAGCCTCTTCATCAGCAAATTCTCCGTCTTCGTCTTCCCATGCCCCCATTCCATAATTTTCCTGCTCCTCTTGTTCCTCTTCCTCCCAGTCATCCTCACTTTCCATAGAGGTTCCTTGCTGCACATAGAAATTTCCCACCTCTTCTCTTGTAGAAATAAAATTGGTCTGAAGGGCAGTAGTCTGTAGCTGGCTTGCTGGAAGAGTAGGTGCTTGCAGTGCTGCTGGAATTCCTGGTACAGGTCCTAACCCCAAAATACGATGAACCTTTTCTACTAGACATTCATCTCGTCGTCGGATGAGAGGCTGTCCAGTAGATAAGCTATATTTGTGGCTTATAGGATCGTATACCACTAAATTCCTCTGCATAAGCTCATGCATCTTTGGACATTCGCTCAGCATATGAGCGGGATCAAAACATCCAAAACATCGCATGTCTCCAGGTGAGTTAGCTGGGGTGCGGCCTATACCTGGATAAGTGTTGCTTCCTGCTCCATTCCCAAGTGGAATATTATTTGGATAAGTTGTTGGTGAATATCCCACAATTTCGATTGAAACCATAAGGCTGTGGAGGCGCTGGAGCTGGGGGTGGATAAGGTTGTGGAGGTACTGCTGAGGCCTGAGGTGGAATGATTGCAGCAGCAGGGGCTGTATATGAATGCATGCTTGGGTATACAGTCGGGTTAGGCAGTTGATTGGAATACTTGGGAGGTTCTCGTGCAATGCACTTAGCTGCATGTCCTGAAGTATCCATTTGCATTACCCTAAAATATAGTGGCCCATATGTCGGGTCTTCCAAGGACATAGTATTCAACTGTTGAATCAGACCTTGTATGTCTTCAGGGTTCCCTTGGTATTTGTGAGCTCTTTCCAAAACTGGTTTGGCTAGTTGACTGAGAGGATCCTCCTTGCCTCTCTTCTTCTTCTGCTCAGCCTTCTTCCTGTGGTGTTTATGCTTCACTTCACTGTCAGAATCAGATTCCGCTTCTGAAGAGGCAAACTCTGACTCTGAATTGTGATCTTCATCGTCATCTTCTGACTCCTCCCTTCCATATCCAAAGGAGCGTCCATGCAAGATCATGTCAGAGAATTTGTTCCGTTTGAAGTAAGCCTCCGCAACTGTGCTTACTTGTGCTATCGTCCAGGGGTTGGCCGTATCATGAAGTGGATTGTTGACTGTTAGTTTGCCCTCAAAAACTGTTCGGACATTAGCTGGCAGTCCTAGCCAGAAATATACCAAGTATTCCCGTTCCGATAGAAGTTGCTTGGTAAGTAGAAATCCAGCTATTGTAGCATAATTTCTATAATACCTCTTCCAGTGATTCATTGCATGCATGGGCTTGCTGCTCGACTTGGTGATATAGTCTGACAAGTCACTGGGCTTGAAACGTGCAGTGTATCTTTCTGCATCGTAATACTTGAGAATCAGTTTCTTGAGATCATTCCAATTGTAGGTGTTCACTCGGCAACTTATGTCTGTCTCCAAGAAGCTCCTAACCCTTTCAGAGCAATATTCCAGGAGTCCCTTGCACTTGTCTGAGTCGGTGACCAATCCATATTGTTGAATTAGCCTTTCATAATGTTCAATGAAGCGATCCACCTCAGTGTATCGTCCTTTGAAAGTCTTTGGTGCATTCTTTGTTCCACGTATTGGCATGTTATGGAGCCCATGTAGCTGAGTAGCTGCTGCCATATTTGAGGGAGTGGTGTTAGAAGTGGCAGCATTGGAAGAGGTGAACATGCTGGTTCCAGCAGCATATGACATAGCGGGTCCGCGGGGAAGGGATTGACTAGTACTTGCAATGGTTTCAGCTATTAAAGTATTCTGGCTAAGGTTTGCAGGCTGCCTGTCTGTCGATAAGGGAAGGTATGACTGAGGCCCAGGTGAATAGCTAGGTGGACTAGTAGCGATTGAGGGTGGAAGGTGATGTTGAGCAGCAGTAGGGTATTCTAGAGTAGTTGATGGTGCAGCTGGGGATTGCTCGTTTGAGTCGTCGCTGTACGATTGGTAGGTTTCACGATAACTGAGGTGTCCATGGGGACATAAAATTGATCCAGAGAAACAAAACAAGTGGGGAAACCACCCCTCGCGGTGCCCAATTATGTCAACGAACTAAAAGTTAGTTCCTGGGTTTCGCCGGAAGCGTCGTGGTTCGGCTATTCCAGTTAGGTCAGAGATGGTCCAGGGAGTTGTTTCAGGTATTAGAGGTAAATGATGAGTGTGAAGGGTGTGAACGGGTAATAATAAGTGAACTTTGAGGCTTGAAAATAGGAACTCCAGGTTCTGTAACTTCAGGAGCGATAAGCAGGAACTGCGAAGGACTAGGCAATTTAGGAAGGCTTCTGAACACTGGGTACTTGCTGACTTGAAATCGGTATGAGTCGTGGCAGGCAGGAGCTAAGCGAGAACTGGGTGGCTTCTGAACGACTGGATACATTGCTGGCCAGGACGAGAGCTAAGCGTGAACTGAGTGGCTTCTGAACGACTGGATACGTTGCTGGCCAGGACGAGAGCTAAGCGTGAACTGAGTGGCTTCTGAACGACTGGATACGTTGCTTGCCAAAAAAATACTATATGAGCGCTGAGCGAGACGATGACTAAAGAGGATGAGGGTGCTAGAGTTATAGCTGGTATCAAGTGTATTTGGGGGGGGGGGAGATTAAATGCTCAGTCAGGCGTTGTCGTGGTTATTATCATTCTAGTTGCTCGGCACCAAGAATCTTCCATCCATTGTTCTCTAGAGGCTGTGTCGAGGCAGTGTGGTGCTTTTTCCTATTTTGGCACGCTTGGCTGTGCATGGGAGTCCTACCTTTTTGTTTGGTCTCCAGGTGTACAGCCACTTCTTTCTTTTATTGTTACGACCTAAGTCACCTGCTCTTTCCTTCATTGTTCCTCCTTCCTATTGTTGACCGTTTTCAGCAAAGTACAAACAACCAACTTTGTGTGGTCTTTGATCCAAACATTTGTCAGCGCTGACAACGTCTGCCATTAGTGCGTACGATGTTTCGGTGACGGCGGTGTTTGCGGTCGAGGAAGTGACGCTTGCCATTGTTGTCAGTGCATTCGTGGACCTGCTCGCCCCGCCTCACTTTCCAAAACCTGGCGGGAACTGTCCCTCCTTTCTGCCTCCAGGCCAGTAGCAGGCCTCGACCAGGTGTCCTCTCCTATGGCAGTTCGTGCATCGCTTCTCTGGTTTCTTGGCCTTAGAGTCAGCCTGCAGAGCCGTGTTGGAGGTGTTCGGCGTCGACACGGCGTTGTTTCACGAGACATGTTGCCAGTGGAGTGTGATGCAGGCGATGACATCAGCGGAGGTCATGAGGTCATAGAGTGTGGAAATGTGGGCTTCCCATACGGGCGTCGCAGGGAGTGACTGGAGGACAATGATTCGGAAGTCCCTGTCGAGGATGTGTGCGCCGACTGAGTTCGCATATTCCCATTTAAGGCAGAGGTTTGCGATGTGCGTAGGGAGGTCGTCCCCATCACGGAACTTAGTGCTGCGTAGCTCCGTGTCTGCGAGGACAGCGGTGAGGTCTGACGTGGTCTGGTATTGGGCTTTGAGGGATGCCCATGCCTGTGCTGCCGTCCCATCTGTCTTGACGCCTAGTCCTATCACGTTCCTTATGTTCCAGGTGATAAGACCCATCACCCAGGCATCGCAGGTCCATGGGGTTGGAGTGGCAGTCGTCGCTGGTGTGGTGGTGGTAATGGCGGGGGTAGTCGCCGAGGGAGAGGCCAGTATTGGGGCTGCCAGCGGGTCAGCGTTTGGGTTCAGTACGGTTCCCTCGAGGTATCCGTGAGCTCCTCAGAGCCTCGCTGCAACGAGAGTGGCCTTGTGCCATTGAAGCCAGTTTGTGCTGTCGAACTTTTCCGCCTCAGGGAAAGTAGGAGGGGCTGCGTAGCCTGACGGTGTGGTGGTGGCAGACATCTAGTCTGTGGTCTGCATCTGTGAGTGAGTCGCGGCTGTGATTGTGGTCTGTGTCTGGGTTTGGTATGTCACAGCTCAGGGCCCATAACCTGAAGAGCGAACGTAGTTAGCTCAGACGTTGCACGAAGTGAACGACTCTGATTAGTAACTACCTGAAGAGCGAACGTAGTTAGCTACGGTAGGGTAGTTAGCATAGGTATGAATAGACTAGATGGATATATAGCTCACCTCAGACGTTGCACGAAGTGAACGACTGAGGTGGCGAGGTCATCGAGTCGGGTATAAGTAAGGACGGGGGACAGATAGGGGATGCCCTGCGGGTGGAAGTAGGCAAGGCGGGTGATGACCATGGGGGCGGCCGTGCCAAGGTATCACCAAGTGAGGGAAGAAAAGGAAATGCCCCGAAGGTGTGTGGCATCGTGATACGGGAGCTATACATCAGGAAAATGACTTTTGATCTCACATGACTTGAGCGCATTGCCACAATCCCAAAGGAGCAAGGCTGCCTTGCAGAGATCAGTGGCGTTTTTGAATCCCTCTGAGCACTCTCAGGCTGCCCTGGGGAGGTCTGATGCCCTTCTGCAAAAGATATCTCAGAACTTATGAACTACTAACCACTATAGAGCTATTACATGTCAAGGAACATATTTCTATTACCAGATAGTTCAATACATTTACTTACTTGATCACTGAAACGTCAAAGATGCATAGCTGTCTGCTTTTCTCAGTATTGGAAACTTGATATCTCAGGAACCGCAAATGCTACAAACATGAAAATCTGTATACAACTTAATAATACCTGAGCATAGTCTATCTCAAAATTCCAGACTTTTAAGTCAAGTATTGACTGAGATATGCTAATGCTATGGTTTGCGCATTCTGAAAACCCGCATTGAAATATCTTGACTAAATCAAATGCTAGTGCACCGTAACCCGAGATCTATTAACACAGAACATGTGCAAATTGTCCTGCCAAAATTTCAGAACAATAGCTACTCCCTGTTCCTGAGATATCAGTGGTGCCTCATCGCAAAGCACATCATTCAATTTTCCAGCATCGGAAACTAAAAGTCTCCAATAACCGCTTATGCAAGGCCCAAAAATTTGTACCCAATAGATATAACAAAAAACCGGTACTGTCTCAAAAATTGGGACCTTTCATAAGAATGTTGACGAGAATATTACAAGTGCGCTTTTTCCAATAAACCTGCATTGCATATCACAGCAT
>MPNV01000440.1:0-14762 GCA_013376435.1 Cyclocybe cylindracea
TTTCATTGTCGCCTAGTTGTCCATGATCTGAGAAATCTGAGTCTAACTCGTCTTCAGGAGTCCCTTCACTAGCTTTGCTATTGCTCGCCCTTAGCTCCCGACCTTTGAACCAGTATTCATTTACATGACGGACCGGTTCATGAAATAAGGTGAGCAACCCTTGGTCCTCCTAATTGTGACCCTGTCAGCCCACATTACTGCGTGTAGGAAATAGTACCACAGGTGTACATTTTCCTTCCCTGTCGCTTTATAGAGCATTTGCCTTACATCCCAGTGAGGCTTCTCTATGCTTCCATTAGCACCCGAGTTGTACGGTGAAATCTGAATCGTGGGTATCCCATACTTCGTGGTGATCCACCTGCTTGCCGCAGTAAACTCACGTCCATTGTCGGTCACTATCTCTGTTAAGCATCCCCATCTACAAATGATGTCTTCGTATAGCCATATTGCGACAGCACGGGCATCTGCTTTTCTCAGCGCCTGGGCTTCCATCCACTGTGTCATATTATCATGACCATGTACTATGTGCTTACAACCGTTAGAGGCCACGCTCATAGCCATTATGTCAGTATGTAACACTTGAAAGATCGAAGGGGTGTGCGTCACTGAAGGGGGAATGCGAAGTAAGGTCTGTTGTCTCTCTTGACATGGGCCACAAGTCTTCACAAACCAATGGACATCCCGTTCCATCTCTGGCCACCAAAACCTTTGCGTTATTAGCGAGCATGTCGCGAATAAGCCTCGATGTCCTACGTGGTCGTGTGCCGTGGTAAGCATATACATTTGATGCTTCGGCTCAACGGACAATCGGTGATTCGCCTCTTTAACTCTTAAGTATAGCCTCCCGTCAAACATGAGGAAGCGCCTCACAAAGTTCCAGAATCGTCTCAGGTCTTTACCAACTATTCCTTTAGGCACATAAGCTTTATCCTTTAACCACTGCTTAATGTGCAGGATGTTGGAATCCATCCTGATCCCACTGGCCATCCTCTGTTCTTGGGGATACTCCATCTCTTTTATTATCTCTTTTTGTGGTAACACAAGGCTGAACGCCAATTGTTGTACGTACATCGCGTGGTCTTCATTTATTGTACTCTTGCTCTCTACTATGTTCAACAGGCTCGACGCTTCGTTATTGTGGTATAGGTCTGCCTCTGTCAATTCCTTCTCAAAGCAATCTATTGAGCGAGCCGCCCCATAGAAGTAGCCTTGACGGTTGTCAATTTCGTCTACAAAGTCCTCTATAGGCATCGGGTCCGGTTCATCTGGGCTGTCTTTCACAAACGCGATAGGCGCTAGTGTCCCTTCTTCCCCGTCGACTTCAGAGTGTGACTCCTCAGGATCCATAGGCTGCCTAGGTCTCCTTGACAAACCATCTGGTCCAAACGTTTTTCCTGCCTTGTGACGCAAAGTAAAGTGGTACATTTTAATCTCTGTGATCCACCGGTTTATTGTCGCGTTAGGCATCATTGACATGTTTTCCATCATACCCTTAAGGTACTTGGCATCTGTCTCGATAATGAAATTGCGGGCGCCTATTAGCCACGCACTGTTTTTCTCTAAAGCTCTTTTAACTCCGAATAACTCTCTCTTCGGTTGGGAGAACCTTGCTTCTCGAGCATTCAAAGGGATCGACCCGAATCGCGCATAGTGCTTCTTCTTAGGATCTTTAGGGTCTTCTTGGTAGATATAGAACCCTACCGCGATATAGGACGTGTCTACCGTGAGAACAATAGGACCTCCACTCTCATAGTCAAGGGGTCTAATGCACTGCGCATTCCTCGCCGCTGCCTTTAAAGATTCCATACTCGCGATTTGCTCTGGGCCCCATTCAAATTTCACCCCATCCTTAGTAAGGTTTTTCAATGGTTCAGCCCTTGCTCTGTAGTCTGGGATGTGAGGTCTCAAGAGATTTAGAGTACCAAGGAAGGAGCGCACGTCTGATGCGTTATGACACTCTTCCCATTGATCTATTGCTCCTAGCCTATCATCTACTGGCCTTCGACCCTCATAGGTACATAAGTGTCCCACTACCGTTATCTTGCTAGCGCATACTATTGACTTTTTGCCTGAGAAGGTACCCCCGCAGTACTTCATCCTTTGGATAACGCGATTAACGTTTTGTAGGTGTTCCCAGACAAATTTTCTAATCCCTTTATTTTGGGGGATAGTCTCGTAGGAGCCATCTTCTAACTGGTATTGCGACGCTGGTCCTCTTACCGTGACATTGTCGATGTAGGGTAGAGTGAACTCGGGTATCTCTGGCCCTAGTATGTGTGTTACATCCTCGTGGAAAATGGGTACTGAGTTGGTCCAGCCCATTGGTAAGGTTACTAGTCTCATTGCTCCAAAAGGTGTTTGGAAGGTCGTCAAATCCTGCGATATCTCATGCAATAAGCGCTCGTCGTACCCCACATACAAATCAAACATTCCACCGCAAGCGCGTCCAGCAAAATGGTTTGCCAAATCTTTGGTCGCCGGTGGTATACCTGAATGAGCAATGGTTACCGCATTAAGCGGTTCTAAGCTATGCACGATGCAAAGGCTCTTGCCGTCTTTCTTGACAACAGTGAACCATCGTGATCTATAGGCCGAACTCGATGGTTCATAGACCCCTGCCTTCATTTTGGTCTGCACGATCCTACAAACCTCATCAAACAAGCCTGGCAGGATAGGTATATTTTTGTAAACCCAGGGAGTATGCTCCACTGTCGGGATAATTACTGGAGGGAAAAAGTCTTCTTTAAAACTTCCCCGTTCCGAGTCGTCCCAGGCGAAGCCTTGGTTCTGCTCCATCATAAAGTGATGTACCAATTTTCGTTCCTCGGGTAGCAAGAAATCTCTGCTGTGGACTTTATCAAAGTCCTCCATTCTTTCTCGCGTGTATCGCCCTGTTGGTTCGAAATCCGGTGGGTTCGTCTTAAGCTTGGGCATCTCTGCTAAGGGATCCCCTTTGATCTCGTGCTTAATTCGAAACCGCTCTGGTAGTTCAGCATAAACCGGCTTAGCCTTCAAGGCTACAGGTTTATATTTCTTTCCCGCAAAAGTCTCTACTGTCTCCGCCTCTGTCTCGCTTTCTGCGGTAGCACTTCCTCTGTATGCTCCCAGCAGATAGGATTCTATTATTTCTCTGTCGGCATCTTCATGTCCAGCATAAAAGATGTCCGAGCTATTCGCTTAAAGAAATAACACAACAAGAAATAGACGTCACCGATGCCGAAAGTCTGGAAGGGGAGATCGACGCATGCTTCGCGCAAGGCATNGTCTGGACTTTCACCCTGCTCGTACGTTGGGACTATGACTTGCTGCTTCGTATTCGGATCAGTCAATAGCACAGTTTGAGCGTTGTCTTCTTCATGTCGCGGTATGCATTTCGAGATCGACTCGAAAGGTTTCCCTAGCAGAATGCGATAGGGTGGCGTCTTAATAACGTGGACTTGGAGATAGAAAGTTAGGCCGCCAAAGGAGAATGGTACATTCCACGCTAAGCCCAACGATCGCTCAATCCCACCATTCGCACTCTGCATCTTTAGCGTGATGTTAGGGTCCCAGGTCAAACCCAACTCTACCACTGAGAAGCCTACCCTGGGCTACCGACTTAACTAAGTTAAGGCAGTGTGGGCGCACTCAACGAACTCAACCACAATGCGGAGCGAGTCTCTAATGACACGAGCGACGCCACTGACTTAACAAAGTGGGTCAGAACGACCAATAGATATCCTCTATTCCTCAGATGACCTTCTCCTTTAGGTGGGGGGAGGTGGTTGAATTGTAGAAACGGTGCACGACGTCCTAACTACGTTCACGGCAGTTCAGGGAGCGGCTCCACGTTCGTGGGGAGGGATTTATTTGAACAGTTTTCTATCTAGCTACTTTGGTAGACTCAAAGCACTGAGTCGTTCGCAACGAATTGGAAGGAGGGTGAGACGGTCTTCGACAGGGATCTGGGACTATCTTTGTACAACAAGCTGATGCGCATAGTTCCCAATAAACGCAGTCGCGAGGCGTGAATGAATGCAAGCTTTGACAAACAGTGGACCAAGGGCACTTCCCCCCTGTAACCCACTCGGTTCGTCTCGAGATATTCTATGCCGACAAGCAAGGGACTACGCCTTGAACCCTCGGAACAGCCTACTCAGCAGCGATGCGAACGACCAAGGGCACTTCCCCCCTGAAGTCTCGGGGTCCTGACTTAAATGAAGGCACCGGCGCCCGGCCCTTATGGAATGGTGGGACGGAAGTTTTCTCTAAAGCAGGTGGGCAGAGCTCCGTCGTTATCCACACAACTAAAGATACGGCTCGCCGTGTCCCGTGAGCTTACTTAGACTCAATCCGACAAACAAGCAGAGCTCCGTCGTCACTCGCAAGTCAGATATGGGTGCCAAATAACTGGATTGTCTTAGTGAGAGTACAGGCCTTTTATACTAGAGAGACAGACAGAAACCAAATAGTTTACAACACGATTGAAAGGAGAGAGTGTTTCGAGGGTATCTTACCCAAACGACGCACCATGAGGTGACGGGCTGGGTGAGTAAGAAAGGTACGCACCAAGATGATGCGCACCTTCTTCTTTTGGTACAGTGTAACCTTGTAGGTCCACCGGATGTGTTCTATCCGTTTAGCCTAAGCTAGTTAACCAGAGAAGTGAGTCATCTGATCGTTTAGCGGTGTGTACCCATTTCTAGAATGGACCTACAACTCTCCTCGGGTGCTATGTTCCGGATAAGCGAGTTATGGGTCCAATCACGTTCTATCTTTCCATCTCGACCGTTATCTTTGAGTCATACGCGACGGCCACCGCGCAGGCTTCAATCCCTCTGGTTTTGTGTTTATCCGATGTAACACGCTCCGTCCTTCCATCGCATCACCTCGTGTCTCAAAAAGTCTGGTTCCCCACAAGGTCATTTAGCCTCGTGTAATCTTATCTATCTCATCCAATATATTCCGTTGATCCGAGTGGATCGCGGGGCTGTGTCCCATTTGGTTTGGTTTCTCCACGGCTCGTCGTGCACCGTGAGCTAGTGCGTTTGGTCCCGTAGGTCTCGAACTAGGTTAGCCATGGTTACATAACCGTTAGCTCGAGGTCCCCGGTTGGTGTGCGCCCACTATAGAGCTCAAAAGGACTCAAAGTAGTACCTTCGCAGATGGACCGGCAGGCGCTGGGAAGCACCTCCGACCCAATAAGTTGGGTTGATCAAGGTTGTAATGCCTTTGCAGAACCAATGAATTACACATAAATTCGCAAAATCCGTGGCCAGCCGAATTCATAGCCTGTCACCGTTCGCAATAAAAGTAGTGGCGTTGGATTCACATTTAAAATGCGCATCAAATAGTGCCAAAATATGGGTTTTCCAATTATTGTACTGGGTATAAAAAGAATGAAAAAGAAATAGAAAATAGAAAATAAGGGAAGCTTGCATACCCATTGAAAACACCCTCACGTCTGCACAGACAATCTCGGGGGCATCGTCCCAATGCCCCAAATGGGAAAATTCTCTCTTGCGCACCATGTGTGCTTCGAGATGGGCAAATTGAATGGGCTGTTGACACCGCGTCGCACTAATAGGGGTATTGAGAGCATTGCTGACACGCATTTGAGGCAAAAAAAATTAATTACTTCATAGTATTTATTACATTGTTATGCTAAGCAGCCTCGTGATGAGTATGAGTTGATCCTGCTACTCTCGCAATCGCAAGAGCGTGCTCAACTTCTTGCAGTGCAGAAAATGAAATGCCTGTGGCTGTGCTGTGGCAGATAGACTTAGGGGCTCGTTACCTACCTCCATCCACATTCCGTTGTGCTCAATGTGGCCACCACCACCAAAAATTGGAATATGGAAGAATATATTTTTTGTAGTCTATTTGTGAGCTTACAGCCCGCAGAACACAATGGAAGCTCATGAAAATCGGCAAAAGACTTAATGTGTCAGCTTTCCCAGGCAGGTATTGGCAGATAATCGCCCAGCACAATGATTGGCAAACCAAAATATGTGCATAACAGTGATCATACTGATGAACTGCTGTCTCATACCTCACTGCGCTGACTGATTTGGCCTTATTTCTCTACCTTCATCTCCCATGAGCACCTGCAAGAAAAATTCCAAACATGGAGGGAAGCAGGCTTCCTCCTCCACAAAAAAGCCACTCCTTTTGGCCATCCCAGCCTGTCCAGCACCACCCATTGAAGCCCCTGGCTCCCAAGACACGGTCCAGCCTGGGACTCCTGCTGCACTCATAGAACACTGGGCCTACCATGACCTGCTGAAACCCTTACCCCTCAAGGTGGGTGTGGGTTTGCTCAGGTAAGGGTATGGGTAGCCCTGGAATACTCCAGGGTTACCTGTGACAATCCCTAGGTGCTAATAGATAAACCAGTGTGCTGATGGATAAATGGGAGAAACAGTGGGTAGGGACAAGTGATATGGGTGCTTAGTAATCAACATCAGCAAATCCTGATTTTGAGGGCCAAAATGGCCTCAATTTTAGCATTACAGCGTGTTATGGCGTGTTACGTAGCACTACGTAACGCGACATAGCGCTGTAATGCATCTTCTTATCTATTGAGATAACCCCCCAATTATGGGGTGCTACGTACCCTCGTATAGCACTCATAACACAATCAGGAATTGCTGATGAAGGAAGGGTGTGAAGAATGAGATGTGCCACTCATTAATAGACTAGCTAGGCACTGAACTGATGGATAAACAAGGAGGACAATGGATAAATGGGAGGGGCACAATGCACAAATGCACACTGATGAATAAGCAGACAATGCATGGATAAACAGAGGGTGTGAAGGATAAATGTGTGCAGAATCCTGATTAATAAACCAGTGGGGTGGTAAATAAATGATGAGGACAATGAATAAACAGGTGGGAATGGATAAATGGCAAGGGCATGAACAATAAGCTGAAGCGCTGATGTACAAATGCAGAGGATGGATTTATAAGTGACACAAAGAACAAGGCACTGCAGTGATGTATAAACAGAAGGTTTACTGTATTTATAAATGAGCCAAGCAAGCCAATGTATAAATGCAGATAGGTTATGCTTCAGTGTCACGACTCTCCCTTGGCACACCCCGTCAGAGTTCCAGATCTGGGTATATATACGGTAGCACCCTCACTCATGTACTCCATCCTCGTTATCTTGTATTTCATACTCCTTCTCTTGTCTCTCGATTCCCTCCTTCGGGTCCCACCCTTACAGCATAACGAGGATTTAGCCTCGCCGACTCCCTTACCCGCTCTTTAATCAGCAACTCCTTACGCTTCTCTCCACCTCTTCTCCCACTCGCCCTTACCTGACCGCATATATTCACCTTTTCTCCCACCTAGTGTTGCCACGACTCGAGTCACTTGATTTCAAAAATATGCCTGCTGTGTTCCTAATAAAATAGCTTAAAATTATGAAAAATTTTGTGAAACTAGAAAATCAAAAAAGCCGAGGGGTCGTCGCCCACTTCTAAGGCGATATACTTCTTATTCTCACGCTATGATCGACTACGTTTGGGCTCAAAAGCGCTGAAACGTAGTCGATAAATAGCGTGAGAATATAAGAGTATATCGCTTGAGTTGGCAGACGACCCTCGGCTTTGTTTGATTTCTTAGGTCACAAATTTTTCTAATTAGCTATTTTTTAGAACACAGCAGCATATTTTTTTTAAATCAAGTGACTCCGAGTCGTGGCACACTCTCCCACCCACCCATTGGCCTCCTTTTGTACACCGATTTTACCCTTCTCTCCCGTTGCCCACATTGCCGTGTCCTTCCCGAAATACTTCCTTTCCCTGCGAACCGCTACAAGACTACTACGTCGAAGCCTACCCTATCCAGCAACTCGCGAACGATACCCTCAACCTGAAGTGATTCCCTCCCAGAAGCACAGTCCAATTTTTCGTTCGCTCGTCTACGTCTGCCCGAATCACCCGTCTTATATTCAATTCGAACACGACGACGGCTCGCTTACCTACGTCCACTTGCACGATTCAATTTCTTTTGCACGTTACTTGTTTTAACCTGTCTACTTCTTCTGACAGCTTCTCGTGATTCTCGTTCTCCATTCAGTTCACTCTCGCTTGTCTCTCTGCATCTTCCGCTTCACCTTCTCTGGTTAATTTTCTCTCGCATATATGACGCCCCAAACACGGTTCAGGTCTGCCTCGGCGATCCCTCGCCTGACCACCCAGCCCGCACCCGTCATGGACCCTTTGCTAACGACAGAGCTTCTGGCCCACCCCGAACTCCCTGAAACCTCGCGTGGTCGCGGTCGCCCCCGCAATCGTCGTGATCGTTCCCACTCATTCAGCCCTGTACCGCCAGCTCCCATCATCAACAATGTCCGCTTCGAGCTACCGCCAGGTCTTGCTCAAACCATCGAGGCCAACCACGCTGTCTTGATGCGTATCGACCGCCAGCAAGAGCATACCCTCTCCCATGCAAAGCTATCAGTGACTGCCCCGTCACCGTTCCGTGGCGAACCTGACAAGATTCAGCTGTTCATCGACGACTGCCGCGTCGCTTTTGGCCTGGATGAAACCCGCTTTGCGACGGACCGCAACAAAGGTAATGCTGTTGAGTGGATTGGTTCGGGTTTTGTGGATGTCGACGGGTGAAAGACGTGTCCCCGCTGCCTCAGACTATTGACAATGTATTTTGCCCTCAAATACACAGTGATACCTCTGCCCACAAACCCACGTCCCAAAAGGCCTCTATTGTCGAGGAGTTGAGTGACGAAGATTTTCTCTCTCCCTCTGCCCCGACACCTCATGGCGAGCTCCTCCTCCCTCTCTCGCTGCCTGTTACTGATACCATCCCCCATGAGTTTGTGCCGTCTCCTGACCCTTTGCCTGATCCTTTTACTTCTGCGCCGTCGCGAGTGCCTAACCCCACCTTAGAGGACAACCACCCCTTCCCCCCTTCGACGCCAAGGAGCATCTTCGCCAGATTCGCCTCCATGAAGGCCTTCCGCCCCCACAAGTCCGCAGCTGAACATGTGGTGGACAACATCCAGGCTTCCACGTCGCGTGCTAATGCCCATAAGGTACTTAAGCGATGGACACCCTTCTGCCATTGGTTGGAACTGGAAGATGAGATCGTCGACGGCTTCCTCTCCTGGGACCTGCCGGACTGCCTCGAGGTCCTCCGCGAATTGAAGAAACCACGCGAGTTCATCCGCAAGATCTCTGAGAACTCTGTTACAATCCCTCTGAGCTTCGAGGGTCCCGCTGGCAAGGTTTCTGCTGATGCTCTCCTGGACTGTGGTGCGAACCGATGCTACATCAACTCGACCTTCGTCGAACAACTTCAACTCCCCCTTGTTCGTTTGAAGCTACCAATCGCAGTGTACAACGTCGACGGGACTCTCAATCGTGCTGGTTCCATCACGCACACTGTCGACTTACAGGTCATGATCAAAGACCACGTCGAACGCATTCGCTTCCTCGTCACAAACACAGGCTCCTCCTCACTCATCTTGGGCTACTCCTGGCTTAAACGTAACAACCCTCTGGTTGACTGGCTTACCGGTGATATCTGTTTCCGCTCAGCTGGTGCGTACGAGTCAGCTGTGTCTGATGGTCCTGATACAGCTGAACACCTGTGCTCCATCGCTGAGGAGGTTACCCCTGACGGTACAGCTGCTGACCCTGATGCTGCTTGGGAGGACACGAAGCGCGATCTGGAAGACTTGCGCGCCTCGGAACTTGCTGCTGGGGAGACCCTACTCGGTATTGAGGTGCCTGAGTCGTACCTGGTGGGCCGCTCTGATCACCTGCGTCGCCTCGCTGCAGCTACAGAGCTGCGCTGGAAGGAGGCTTCCTACCTTGACCGCTACCTTAAGGACTTCTCCCCAGTCTTCTCAGAAGCGGAATTCAGCTCCTTGCCGCCACTTCGCCCCTGGGACCATGCAATAGAACTTAAGCCTGACGCCAACCCGTTCACTTCTAAGGTATACCCCCTGTCCCAGGCTGAGCAGAAGCAACTGGACGTCTTCTTGGATGACCACCTCGCCTCTGGCCACATTCACCCATCGAAGTCGCCTTATGCGTCACCTTTCTTTTTTGTCAAGAAGAAGGATGGCTCGCTCCGGCCTGTACAGGACTATCGCCGCCTCAATGAAATCACGATTCGCAATCGGTACCCCTTACCATTAATCTCAGAACTTATGGACAAGCTGAAGGGTGCGCGTTTCTTCACCAAGCTGGACATCCGATGGGGCTACAACAACATTCGCATCAAGCCTGGTGATGAACACAAGGCAGCGTTTGTAACCAATCGTGGTTTGTTTGAGCCTACGGTCATGTTCTTTGGCCTCTGCAACTCGCCGGCAACCTTCCAGAATATGATGAATGACATCTTCAAGGATGTTCTGACAAATGGCGGTGTCATCATCTACATGGACGACATCCTGATTTTCCACGACAACCTCGAGGACCACCGGCGTGCCGTACGTGGGGTCCTACAGATCCTACAGGACAACAACCTGTTCCTCAAACCTGAGAAGTGTGTCTGGGAATCGACGGAGGTTGAGTACCTGGGCGTCATTGTCTCGCATGGCAAGCTCCGCATGGACCCGTCTAAAGTCTCTGCGGTTCGCGATTGGCCAGTACCTCGCAACCGCAAACCGGCGCAAAGATGTACAGCAATACCTCGGTTTCCTCAACTTCTACCACCGCTTCATTCGCAATTTTTCTCTTAAAGCCTCACCCCTAAACAAGCTAACTAGCGCCTCGACCCCTTGGCGGTGGACAGCTGTCGAGCAAGACTCCTTTGAGGAGCTTCGCACAGCCATCCTGGAGGATGTCACCCTAGCCCTCCCGCTGGACAACGCCCCCTTCCGTGTTGAGGCTGACTCTTCCGGTTTCGCAACTGGGGCTGTCCTGTCACAGTTACAGGGCGATGCCTGGCGTCCAGTGGCGTTCTCATCAAAATCGCTGAACGATGTTGAACGCAACTACGAGATTCATGATCGTGAGCTCCTCTCCATCATGCGCGCCCTCGCTGATTGGCGTCGCTACCTACACGGCTCTGCTCCCCCTGTCGAGATCCTGTCTGACCACGCAAACCTGCAGTATTTCATGAAGGCCCAACACCTTAATCGTCGGCAAGCGCGCTGGTCCTTAGAGCTGGCGGAGTACAATTTCACCTTGGTCCACAAGCCCGGCTCTTCAATGGTCTGCTCTGATGCTTTGTCTAGATTACCAAACTATGAGAAAGGTGCTGGCGACAACGCGGACATTGTGCTGCTCAAGCCACACCACATTCGCTGCACGACGTTTGAATACCAGACGAATGGATTCCTTGATGAGATTCGGACACACTCAGCTGATAGTTCACTTGTCTGGGAGACCAACCGCAACAAGCCTGGCTGGGAGTTCTCCGACAACATTGTCACCTGGTTCAATCGGGTTTACGTACCCGATGTTGGGGATTTACGGGAACGGGTGCTACGTGCAAATCATGATGCTCTTTCTGCTGGACATCCAGGGTGGCTGAAGACCATCGAGCTTGTCCAGCGCGACTTCTGGTGGCCATCCCTTGCACGTGATGCTCGCCGGTACACTGACGGCTGTGTTGTGTGCCAAAAAATCAAACCTTTGCGTCAGGCACCACTGGGACTGCTCTCGCCCAACGAATCGCCGAAGGACACCTGGGACATCATTTCGGCCAACCTAATCACTGACTTACCGCGCTCGAAGGGTTTCGACTCTATTTTTGTCGTTGTCGACCGGCTGTCGAAGATGGTGCGTATTATACCAATGAAGAAGACAGTCTCTTCGGAGGGCCTCGCCCGACTATATCGTGACAACGTTTGGAAGGACTTTGGCCTGCCATGCACAATCATTTCAGACCGGGGTCCGCAGTTTGTCTCGCACTTCACGCGTGCGCTAAACTCCCTGCTTGGGATCTCCGAAAACACCTCGACAGCGTTCCGCCCTCAAACAGATGGACAGACCGAGCGGGCCAACCAGGAGGTCGAAATCTACTTGCGGGCCTTTGTGAATAAGCGGCAGAATGACTGGTCGGAGTGGCTTGCCTGTGCCGAGTTTGCCCTGAACAACAAGATCTCCTCGACAACGGGCTACTCCCCATTCTTTGTCAACTATGGCAAGAACCTGCGGCGACCTCTAGCCCCGGTACGCTCGCCCACTTCACGTGTTCCCCATGCGAATGCCTTTGCGAAGCAGATGCAAGCTCTACACAGTGAGGTTACAGCTGCTCTGGACCTCGCTGCTGAATCTATGCGGCGTAGTTACGATAAACACCGACGACCCCCACCCCTGCTTGAGCCGGGCAGCACCGTCCTACTCGACGCCAGGCACATTGACCAGAACCGCCCCTCTCGGAAGCTGAGTGACAAACGCATTGGCCCACTCAAGATCCTTGAGCGACTTTCCCCTAAACTGTATCGGCTTGAGCTGCCCCCTTCATGGCGCCACTCGACAGTCTTCAACATTGAACGACTTACCCCCTTTCGTGAACCCTCTTTCCCCTCTCAGAATTTGCCTGCATGCGACACCCTGTCTCTCGAACCTACCGCTGTTCAGTCTGTCCTCTTCCACCGCTCCCTGCGAAACAAACTCGATGTCCTTGTGACCCTGATCGGCCACTCCGAGGAGGATGCATTCTGGGAGGACGCTAGTGTTTTACATGACCCCGGTGGGGTTATACCTACATACAGAGCACTACACTCTGTGTAGTCCCCTTAGCGCGCGTCGGAGACCTCCGCCTTGAGGAGGGGGTACTGTCACGACTCTCCCTCGGCACATCCCGTCGGAGTTCCAGATCTGGGTATATATACGGTAGCACCCTCACTCATGTACTCCATCCTCGTTATCTCGTATTTCATACTCCTTCTCTCGTCTCTCGATTCCCTCCTTCGGGTCCCACCCTTACAGCATAACGAGGATTTAGCCTCGCCGACTCCCTTACCCGCTCTTTAATCAGCAACTCCTTACGCTTCTCTCCACCTTTTCTCCCACTCGCCCTTACCTGACCGCATATATTCACCTTTTCTCCCACCCGCCCTTGGCCTCGCTTTCGTACACCCATTTTTTACCCTTCCTTTCCCCGTTGCCCACCATTGCCCGTGTCCTTCCCCAGAAATACTTCCTTTTCCTGCGAAACCGCTACAAGCACTACTACGTCGAAGCCTACCCTATCCGGCAACTCGCCGACGACTACCCTCAACCTGAAGTGATTCCCTTCCCAGAGCACAGTCCAATTTTTCGTTCGCTCGTCTACGTCTGCCCGAATCGCCTGTCTTATATTCAATTCGAACATGATGACGGCTCGCTTACCTACGTCCAATTGCACGATTCAATTTCTTTTTTCACTCTCGCTTGTCTCTCTGCATCTTCCGCTTCACCTTCTCTGGTTAATTTTCTCTCGCATATATGACGCCCCGGACACGGTTCAGGTCCGCCTCGGCGATCCCTCGCCTGACCACCCAGCCCACGCCCGTCGTGGACCCTTTGCTAACGACAGAGCTGGTGGCCCACCCCGAACTCCCTGAAACCTCGTGTGGTCGCGGTCGCCCCCGCAATCGTCGTGATCGTTCCCGCTCATTCAGCCCTCTACCGCCAGCTCCCATCATCAACAATGTCCGCTTCGAACTACCGCCAGGTCTTGCTCAAACCATCGAGGCCAACCACGCTGTCTTGATGCGTATCGACCGCCAGCAAGAGCATACCCTCTCCCATGCGAAGCTTTCGGTGACTGCCCCGTCGCCGTTCTGCGGCGAACCTGACAAGATTCACCTGTTCATCGACGACTGCCGCGTCGCTTTTGGCCTGGATGAAAGCCGCTTTGCGACGGACCGCAACAAAGTGATGTATGCCCTCAGTCACTTACAGCTCGGTACCGCAGGCGAGTGGAGGAACCTCAAACTTAGAGGGCTAGATGACGGAACTTGGGTGCTACCCTCTTGGCGTGACTTTGAATCCTTGCTATGGACAGATTTTGGGAATGTCAACCGCGAGTCTCAGGCCCAGCACGATATCAACACACTTTACCAACGTTCGATGCCTGCAGGCGAATTCCTTATCAAGTTCGACCGTCTGCGCATCCTGGCTGGTTTCGCTGAGGATGCTTCGCTCATCGCACTCCTTCGCCGTCTGCTCCGCCCAAACCTTCTTGCTGAAGTCTTACGTGCAGCACCTGCAAGCACTTACGCAGCATGGCGCACCCAGGCGATAGCCAGTGATCAAACCTTGTCAGAAATTGCACTTGCGGAACAGGTCACCACCCGTTACGTACCCCCATTCCGCCGTCCTCTCCCGCTCCATTCGACCGCTTCTGGTTCGGCCCACCCTCAGCCTGTATCTGCTACCAACCCGCCTGCTGCACCTATACCTGCCACCACCCCAACGGCAGTGACACCCACGGCAGCCCCAGCACCACAAGCAGGTACGCGCGCTCGATGCTACAACTGCCTCCGGGTTGGCCACCTGACGCGCCAGTGCACTGCACCGAAAGGGCATGTCAAAGCCATGCTCGACGACCTCGATACGGACGACCCAATCGAACAGGAGGAGTTTATCCACAGTGTCGGTAACGCTGTTGAGTGGATTGGTTCGGGTTTTGTGGATGTCGACGGGTGAAAGACGTGTCCCCGCCGCCTCAGACTATTGACAATGTATTTTGCCCTCAAATACACGGTGATACCTCTGCCCACAAACCCACGTCCCAAAAGGCCTCTATTGCCGAGGAGTTGAGTGACGAACATTTTCTCTCTCCCTCTGCCCCGACACCTCATGGCGA
>MPNV01003780.1:0-12681 GCA_013376435.1 Cyclocybe cylindracea
TTTACAGAATGGGGGAACACATTTACATGGATTTACCCTGTGCATGGGGGGGAAGAACAAAGGGCTAACGTTTGCTTTTTTGTGGCTTTAGGTCCGAGCGGCGTAGAGTGACTCACTCAACGCGTGACTTCCCGACGCGTGACTCGATGCGTCGGCCCCGACACTATTGCCCATATATGGAAAGGTCCCGCCGTCTGCCTGAGGACACCGCGGGTTGTGGAGTAGTCCATCAGAACTAGAGGCCCGACTAGGCACGTCGTCCAAGCCGGGCAAGAGCATGGCGTTTCACGTCCAGGAAGGAGGCCCAGGCGGCTGGCTATATCAAGAGACACAGTGCTTTTAGCTGGCCAGCGACAGAGCGGAACAGGAAGAGCTCGGACACCAGTGATGCCCGCCCGTAGTTAGCAGGTGGCCTGCCAGAAGTCTGGAACGATGGCAAGAAAGCTTTTCTGTTGCAACGAGGCGTGGAGATTTTCCAAGACGTTCCACGATTCGGCCAGCCAGAGAGGGCCTGCACCACAAGTTCGTCGTATGTCGAAGAAGCTAGCTCAGGCTAGAGGGAACGGCCGATTGGCAGCAAGCACCCATTCGCGGATGAGGGCTGACAACAACTGAATGCCATCCTGGACGCAGTGAGTGGTGAGTGTCAAAGTCTTAAGATCTTATTCCCCATTCACGCATAGCGGCGTGTCAGGGCGTGTCATCGTAATCTCCTGACCGCTTAGTCTCAAGATCTTCACTGCTCATTTGCGTAAACTGCCATCCGCGCCAAAATGTGGGATACTCGTTCAGATCTGACTCCAAACTGTGCTGGAAGCCAAATCAATACATACAAGAGCGGGAAGCGAATGATCAAATCAGGACGCGGCGACCAGGAGTGGGTCGTTGTTCGTACGCTTCAGGTTAGCTCTGGGCATTTTTCATGTTCTTTTAATTTTTTCACGACTTCGCCTACTCAAACTTTTTTTCTTCCCCATCTCAGCCAGCCTTTCAACCCACATCACGAGAGTTGCGACCCGCGAAGGAAACCGTGCGCAAACCCTTTATTTTTCGGGGCTTCGCGAGAGACCCTGATTCTGGGTGCCATAAATATGGAAGGGACGCGACCGGCCGTTTTCCAAACCCAGCGGCACCTCTTCCTTCCCCACAACCACCTCTAACAGCCATCTTCCGCTTTCTTGCTCAACCATGGATGTTTCCGTCGCCTGCACCAACACCGAGCTTAACATCCTCATCAACACCACTGCAACCACCGCTATCCTACCAACCGCAGCACTCTCGGCTGAACAGCTTCCCCCCTCGTACTTGGAGGTCCTTGCCCAAACCCAAAACCACGTCGGGCCTATACCCAGCTACAAGCAGGGGGGCCGCCTTCGTTACCACCCGTATGTTCGCCATGTTGCTAAAGAGGTCGACGAGACGGAAAGGCTATTGGTATGTGTGATCCTTGGTGTCGACTCCGAATTCTTCTTGAACGACCTTTTTTCCAACGATAGAATACCATTTATGACGAAGAGTTGGTCATGCTCAACGTCCCGCCCCCTAGGCCAGGTGCGCAACGACGCGTCTTCCCTCTCGTACGTCTCGTTGTCTCGTTCCTGCCTTCATCCTGACATCTCGTTGAAGGTGCCTGGTCTTCCCATGGACGACGAGACTAGGAGGCGGCTCGAGCGCGCTATAGCATTTGAGCGACGCGTACACCGTCTTCAACCGGTGTTGTTGGTGCGTTCCTTCCGTCCTCCGCATTCTTCCCATGTTGACGAAGCAATGCCGTGCCTTTCAGGAATTCTTCGAAGGTGTGCAGCGTGCCCATCGCACCTAGAGCACCTCGCCGACGATGGTCTTTTTGGGCGTTTACCACTAGCCCCGCCTTGCTGCTCACGGTCGTGTCGACTCCGTGTTCTCCGATCAGCAGGCCCGTAGTTGTCTGTCCGTTCTTCGCCTTCATTGTACATATACATGCAGCCCGCCCCTGGAGGAGAACGGGCCTTTTCGAACTCCTTCGCTGTCCATAGTTACTTCATTTGCCTCGCTATTTACGGGAGGGAAGGAAAGGTGGGCTCGAAGTAGAAAGGAGCCTTGGAGGGAGGATTCTGGGGATGGACATGCTGCCGCGCTCTGGGTTTCCCTAAGTCTTGATGCTATGCCTTCTTGTGTAGAAAGTTGTGTCTCCAGTCAAATACATGTCCCGAGGTTTGATGTTGAATTTTCGACTTCGAGGCTTGTTTGAGTCTTGAACACGATGAGGATCTGCACCTCTTCCAGTTCTGCATGTGGAATTGGTCATCGAATTTCTCGAAGTAGATTACAAGATACATCGGGTGCCATGAAGACAAGAATAAAATAAGGAAGGAACGTTATCACAATGAGGCTGCCTCGCCGCCCAGCTAGGGGAACAGGCTGATGAGCATTCTGTCGAGGAAGACGATGAGGTAGCGATTGCCTTGAGCGTTGCTCAGAGGTTCCAACGCCTGTCCTATCGTTTGTGAGGGATCAAGTCCCAACAAAAGAGGTAGAACAAGTGCTACGAAAGCAAAGATAAGTCCGTAAGCGAGGTACCGAGAATCAGAGAAGGCAAGAATACATACCAACACCAGGTTTCCCTCTCCACGTGAGCAAACGCGTTCACATCTCCGCCTGTTCCTCTGGCGAAGGGTCTATTGGAGGCGGGCCAGGGTACCCATTCGGGAAGAGTATGTGGGGAAGGAGCTTGTCAAGGAACGACATGAAACATGCCACCAGCGTGGAAAGGGTGGTGAAGAGGACAGTAGATGTGAAGCGGTTTGCTGCACAAATGATTTCGGAGAGGAGGGTATGGAGCGGTGCGGTGTAGTTGTGGTCGGCGAGCTCTGCAGAATTGAGTAGTGACGTACGATACGAAGATTGTGTGGGGGGTCAGTCTCGTCGACGATGTTATTCGCGGCACAACAAGAGAGTGCCTTTACGCAAGGAGAATATGAAAATGCCTATCGGTCCAAGTCAAACGTCGTCTAGAGGTAGCCCGGAAAAGTGATTGCTTACAATACTCGACAATCATGCGACGAAGGACCACTATCTTAAACACGGGCGCGCGGTCGTAATTCCAAGTGCGTCGCAAAACTCGAATTGAAGGATTCCTCCCTTCGTTCGCACCAGACCTATGCAAATGGCAAGGTGGTTGGCGTGAATTAAATAGAAGAGGTTTTCTGCCATTGGCCGATAGATATTGGATTGACTGGTATTGAAAACGAAGGCATTTCGTGGTGATAAGCGGTTATCAGAAACTTGGGATATGTCGTAAGGATGATCGCGCGGCTGAAGCATAAGTGCATAAAGCATTCAGAAGAGGCAATCCAAGCGCCGTCTTAAGTCTATCGCAAGCTGTCCAATTGAGTTCCGAAGTCAGGCGATTGTTGGGCCATCGTCCGTCGTGTTGCTGACCGGGGCAAATATCTGTCATGAATCTTGCAAATGATGTAGGTGAGACGGCCAAATCCTGTTTGGGGATTACAGTCAGGTGGATAGGAAGAAAACAGAACTCAATGTGTCTGTCTCTCTGCCGAGTCCAACAGCACATAATACAAGCGCCTCATGACAAGTGACGACTCACACAACGGGACGAATGCGGACAGAGGAACTGCCCTCCCCCAGGTTGCTTGGGTCGTGGTGTGTAGCTTGGAAATCTGGGATCTTTCAGAGCAGTAGCTTCCGCTGGGTGCGTTGTTTTGTGGGTTGATGACCGTCGGAACAACTCAATTTCTTCCCTGATCTTGCTTGTTCTAGAATCCTTGATTTCAGCCATGAAATTTGAGATTTGGGTGAACAAAAGTTGGTCATTCATCGGGGTTTCCGCGGCTTAGCAAAATAGAGGTTGATTGGGCGTTTCTGAGGGAGAAAAATCAATTGAAAATGGGTCGTGGGGGTCCCGCGTTCGATGAATATTACTGCAGATGTGACGGAGTCTTGGGGAAAATATCATGCTGACAGTGACACGGTAACTGACTGTAGCTTGGTGGCACACAAGTGTCTGGCTCTAGATATTGGTTAATTTTAACCTGCAAGGTCCGTCAAGCTCTCTGGGTCGGGGATACGCACCTTCAAGCTTTCTTCACGTTGGATTTCTTGAAGATGATAAATTCCGCCCAAATCCAGAATCTTCAAGGCCGGACCATTTAGATCCATAAATTCCTGTCACAGTTAGGCGAATAATTCACCTTTCGAAACGTCCCTTAGCCTCAAGCAGCTCGAAGCAGCTCGACGCAGCTCAATATGTCAAGACCGACCTGCCACCTGCATTTCACCAACGTCTATGTGTTGTCTCACCAACGTCTATACGTTGTCGGAAGTTTGAAGACCTCAAGACGCAACCAACAACCGAGGTTCTCGTTTTCCGGTGACCACTGCAAGACGCCATAGCTTGAGGAGCATCTTTCTCTGCCGCCTTGCTTCCAAATTCTTCAACACCTTCGTCAAGACCTCACAAGGTCGACAAATGCGACGGTGGAAATCTTGTGCACGGTCTTCAAATTCTTCTGGTTTGGTTTTCCGAGAAACAAACCCAGTTTCACGCACAAGAAAATCGATAGAGCAGGCAACCAAGTTCTTTGCAGGTCGTCTCACAGACCGACATTCCAGAAAAAAAAAGGGCCGTTGCGACAGACACGTTGGAAACAGCTCAAGGGCCTCAAGCCTACAGTTCTGGGACTTCTGAAGTTTTTCCACCGCCTGAAGATCTTCGTACGGCGGAGGAGGGTCCATGCGGGAGAAGGGTCACCACAGAAGGCAGCCAGCTCTAGAGACAGGTTGGAGTTCTCGTCTTGAAATTCTTCTGTGTTTTCCTGGATGTCTTTCCAGATGGGCAGTTCTCTTGTGGATGCCGCTCTTCTGGTTGCGTTGTGTTGAGTCCTTGGGATGATCTTGAGGTCTTGAGGGACCCGCAGAGGCAGGAATAACTCTCGATACAACGAGCATTTACAGAATGGGGGAACACATTTACATGGATTTACCTGTGCATGAAAGGGGGGGAAAGAACAAAGGGCTAACGTTTGCTTTCCTTTGTGGCTTTAGGTCCGTAGAGTGACTCACAGGACGCGTGACTTCCCGACGCGTGACTCGATGCGTCGGCCCCGACACTATTGCCCATATATGGAAAGATCCCGCCTCCAACAATCTGCCCGCAGACACCGCGGGCTGTGGAGTCCATCAGAACTAGAAGGCCGACCAGGCACCTCGAACGTCCCAGGCGAGCAGGACCGTCGCGTTTTACGTCCTGGAAGGAAGCCCAAGCCACCGATTGTATCAACAGTTTGTAGGCCAGCGACAAATAACGACGGGGCGGAACAGGAAGAGCTCGGTGATTCCCAGATGGAAGCCCCCCGCCCGCAGTCAGCAGGTGGCCTCCCAGAAGTCTTGAACGACGCAAGAATGCTTTTCTGTTGCAACGAGGCTTGGAGATTCTCCAAAACGTTCCACGATTCGGCTGCCCGTCCCAGAGGGCATGGCAGCAAGTTCGTCGTATGTCGAAGGAGCTACGTTGGCTGGCGGGGATCGAACTCAAGCTAGCAGTTGTCTCCATTGAACAGAGGGACCGAGCGATTGGCAGCAAGCGCCCTTTCGCGGACGGTGGGTAGCGGAAGGACGCGTTGAATAGTGAGTGTCAAGGTCTTATTCCCCATTCACGCATGGCGGCGTGTCATCGTAATCTCCTGACCGCTTCATCCCAAGATCTTTACAGCTTGTTTCCGTTAATTGCCACCCGCGCCAAAATGTGGGATACTCGTTCAGATCTGACTCCAAACTGCACCGGAAGCCAAATCAATACATACAAGAGCGGGAAGCGAATGATCAAATCAGGACGCGGCGAGCAGTTGTTCGTACGTTTCAGGTTAGCTCTGGGCATTTTTCATGTTCTTTTAATTTTTTTCATGACTTCGCCTACTCAAACTTTTTTCTTCCCTATCTTAGCCGGCCATTCAACGCAGAAGAGAGAAGCGCCACAAGCACATCACGAGCGTCGCGACCCGCGAAGTAAACCGTGCGCAAATCTAGTCCTTTTTTTTCAGGGCTTCGCGAGAGACCCTGACTGTGTCTGGATACCTTAAATATGGCAAGGACGCGATTCTAAACCCAGCGGCATCTCTTCCTTCCCCACAACCATCTTTTCCAACCGCCCTCCACTTTCTTGCTCAACCATGGATGCCCCCACTGCCAGCAGCGACGCCAAAGCCAACATCAACATCAACATCGTTGTGACCACTACTCTCCGCCCAACCGCAGTATTTCCAGTTGAACAGCCACCTCCTTCGTACCTGGAAGTCGTCGCTCAGACTCAAAACCACATCGGGCCTATACCCAGCTATAAGCAGGGCCGCCGCCTCCGCTTCCATCCTTATGTTCGCTATGCTGCTGAAGAGGTCGATGAGACGGAAAGGCTTCTGGTACGCGTCATCCTTGGCGTCGACTCTGAATTCATTCTCAGCGGCATTTTCCTGCCAACAGAACACAATATATGACGACGAGCGAGCCGTGCTCGACGTGCCCCCCGCTCGGCCAGGCGCGGAGCGACGCGTTTTCCCCCTTGTACGTCTCCCCCGTCGTGTCTTTCCTGCGTTCATTCTGACGTCTCATTGAAGGTGCCTCGTCCACCCATGGACGATGAGACTAGGAGGCAGCTCGAGCGCGCTATAGCATTTGAGCGACGCGTCCAGCGTCTTCAACCAGTGTTGTTCGTGAGTTCCCTTTGTCATCTGCTCTATCTCGATGTTGACCACGCAATGCCGCGCTTTTCTAGGAATTCTTCGCAGGTTTGCAACGTGCCCATCGCGCCTAAAGCACCTCGCCGACGATGATCTTTCCCACTAGCCCCGCCTCGCTGCTTGCGGTCGACGTAGCACGGACCACCCGTGTTGCCTACGTCTTCGCCACTCCGCATTCAGCGCCTGCCGCCAACCATTACGAATAGAATCACCAACTGTACCATACTCGCGGGATGAAGACAACCGCTGTCTCCCTCTTGCATATACCAGGCTCGTTTTGACTACGTCGTCATTGTCTATAGGTCTCGAGTATCGTCTGCCCTTCGTCTTCACTGTACATGCCCATATGGCCCGTCGCTGGAAGAAAGCAGGCCTTTTGGACCATTTCACTGTCCATAGTTGCTTCATTTGCCCTGCTATCTACTGGAGGGAAGGAAAGGAGGGCTCGAAGGTGGGAAGGAGCCCTGGAGGGAGGGGGATTCTGGGGATGGACATGCTGCCGCGCTCTGGGTTTCCCTAAGTCTTGATGCTATGCATAGTCTCCTGTAAAAATTGTGCGTCTCGTTGAATCCAAGGTTTGATGTTGAATATTTGACTTCGATGCTAGTTTGAGGCTTGGATTTGACGAGGATGCGTACGTCTTCCAGCCCTACATGGGGAATTAGTCGTCAAATTTCGTGAAGTAGATTACAGGATACATGGTAGCGAAGACGTGAGGGATAAAATAAGGAAGAAGCGTCATCATGATGAGGCAGCCTCGCCACCCAGCTCTGGGAACAGGCCGATGAGTATTCGGTCGAGGAAGAAGACGATGAGGTGGCGGTTGCATTGAGCGTTGCTCAGAGGCTCTAACGCCTGTCTGATCGTCAGAGAGGGATCAGGTCCCAACAAGAGAGGCAGAACAAGCGCTACAAGAGCCTGTAAGCGAGGTTCAGACAACCAAAGAAGGCAAGACCACCTACCAACACCGCCTTTGCCCCTCCACGCGAGTAAACGCGCTCGCATCTCCGCCTGTTCCTCTGGCGAAGGGTCTATCGGTGGTGGGCCAGGGTACCCATTCGGGAACAGCGTCCTCTTTCCCGTTCGAGTGATGTTGAATACGAAGGCTGGCGAGAGGAAGTTGAAGAGCATATGGGGCAGGAGTTTGTCAAGGAACGACGTGAAGCATGCCGCCAGCATGGAAAGGGTAATGAAGAGGACACTCGATGTAAAGCGATCTGTTGCACAGATGATTTCAGAGAAGAGGGCGATGAGCGGCGCGGTGTAGTCGTGGTCGGTAAGCTCTGCAGAGTTGGGTGGTAATGTAGGATAGGGAAGTTGTGTGGGGACTCCTGAAGCCGCGGTGGAAAATGAGGAGGGATTTGATGAAGTCGAGGTGGTTGATGGGGCGTTGCTGCGAGACGGTGCATGCCGAGATTGTGATGGCTTCGAAGTCAAAGCAGGAGCTAGTATTTCGGGTGGAAGGTGGGTCGGCGTTGGTACGGTCAGAGTGGGTGGCTGAGGAGACCGAGGAGGTGACTGTTGGACGAGCTTGATGGTCGTGATGGCTTGCTTGTAGGCGTGGATTACAGCGAGGCACATGCCGGAGAAAGACTGGAGGGCTGAAAGGATGATGACTATAATATTATGGAAAGAAAACGGATGGGATGTGGGTGCCGGGGTTGCAGGCTGCGACTGCGAGTGAGGTGTTAAGGAGTTTCAAATCGAAGGGCAGACGGCGTACCTTGTATATTTGTGGACCCATGAGGTCCAGAATGGCCTTGTGGATGAACCAAGGCTGGGTAATCCGAGGAAGCACGTCGTTGAGGAGGACCTTGACGATGATTTCTCGAACGATGATGCGCTCTGCTTCTGGCTCGTAATCCTCTGGGGGTAGGCAGGCCTTGAGAATGTGGTCGACTATGGTTCGATAATATTCTGGGTCCAAGACGCCGTCCGGTGAGACGGCCATGTGTGGTTGGAGGCGGGCGAAGAGGACCGGTAGAGAGGCAGCGCCGCCGGTGGCGTAGGATGTGGAAGCCTTGGCGGCGGCATTGCGGTAGTCGTGGTAGTGCTGGGCTATGATGGCAGGTGCATCCTGGAAGACTAGAGACGGCAGATCGAGAGCTTGTATGCGGTGGTCCACGGCGCGGATGACGACCACGATGATTTTGGTGATCTGAGGGAGGAAGTCCTTGTCATAGCGGGATATCTTTGACCACCAGGGGGAGACATAGGCGCGGAGGGCAAGTGCGATGAGGTCGTAGAGCTCTGGGGTGAGCTCTGCGGCGAGAGCGGGGTCTGCGAGGAGGATGGGGGGCGGGGACGCGTGGAAGAGGAGGCGGTTTGCGAGAGAGGGAGGCATCGGCAGCCGGGACGGGCCAGGCACCCGCTTCGGGGCGTGGGCGGCACGTGATGTCTTAATTGCAGAACGATCTTGTCGCCCGCTTGTCCGCCTCCCCCTTGCTATTTAATCCCCCTTGCCACGGCGGGCCAGCACAGATGGCCTCCAAGGACACCCTCGTCATCATCGCCGTCTGCGCTGCCCTCGCCGCCGTCGTCCTCCTCTTCCTCGTCGTCCGCTTCTTCAAGCGCCGCAGCGCAGCCTCAAACCCCCTCCCGCCCGTCCAGCCGCTGGCCCACCACCGCGAGCAGCACATCGCAAAACTCGAGGGCGGCCTCCCCCGCTCAACCACCTGGTACTCGCAGCACCACCTTGCCGCGCCAGCTGCATTCACCTACGCGTCGCCCAGAGAGAGCCGCACATCACTGCTGGCCAAGAACAGTCCTACTCTCTCCTCGGCTGACACCGCAGAGGATTCCAGCATTTCCGAGCCCCTTCAGAACAGTCCCTCGCTTCCCCTCCCAGCCCCCTCTTTTCACCCCGCCCGTCCGGGCTCGTCCTCGTCGCTGGGCTCTAGTGACCCCGGCCATGGCTCCCCGCGTTCGTCGCCCCTCGAACCACCGCGCCATATGCGCTCTTCTTCCTCTTCGCCAGGTTCAACCCGTCGTTCGCGTCCTCTTTCCGTGTCTTCTTCCCACAGCACCCTTCACTCCAAGACTAGTCGACATACGATGAGGGGCGTCCCCCATGGTCCCCACAGCCAGGTCCAGATCGTCCTACCCACCCCTCTCGCTGTCGACCTCTCCGCGTCAGCCAGCGCGGATTTCGCCTCCCAGAGGCGTGTCAGTCACTTTGATACCACCGACCGCAGAAGTATCGTCGACAAGTGGGTATCTCCGTCCGTGACGAGTAAGTCTTGTCGCCATCTTTTTTTCGTTCTCGCCATTCATGACAAGATATCACGTACCTAGCCGACCCTTCACCCGCCGATCCCCCGCTCATGGCCAGTCGACGTACCCCGTCCAACCCGGCGCTTCACCCGTCCAGTTCCTACCCACAGTTGCCCCCGGTTCCGCGCATCCCTTCCATGTACATGGACTCAGCCATCTCTGAAACCGGCGAGATAGATGGTGGTCGGGGTAGATCAGTCTCCGTGTCCAACGACGACCGAGTCGGTGCTCGGAGCACCAGCAAGGGGCGACGCCTGCAGAAGAAGCGCGATACTATGAATAACCATAGTGTAGGCTAAACTTGAGCTTTAGTTGTACAAGTAGTGTACTGTGATCTATTATTGCCTGACGTCACATAATGTGATGGCAGGACTTTGAGGATTCTCATTCTCAGCTCCGTCGGCGACCATGGCTGCTATACACCATCCTCCCAATGCGCCTATTCTTATCGCCTTCCCTGACACCGATGCGCTCGTTCGCGACCTCGCGACCTTTATCGCAAAAGCACAGAGGGACTCAATCGATAGGAAGGGGCGGTTCACCATTGCGCTTTCTGGAGGGTCCCTCCCCGATATGCTGAAAGGGCTCATCGGAAACCGCCACATAAAATGGAATCATTGGTCAGTACGAACCGTTATCCTTATCGTATGCCTCTGATGTGCGTTGCAGGCAAGTCTACTACGTCGATGAACGGGTAGTTCCCCTCGACCATCCCGAATCCAACCACCGCGCTTGCGTGGAGGCGCTCTTCTCCAAAGTCCCCATCCCTCAGGAAAACATCCACGCCATCGACACCACCTACCTCAACGACCTCGAGGAGCTCTCCGACGCCTATGAGAAGGACCTCATCCGCGAGTTCGCGCAGAAGGATGCCGCGCGGTTCCCCGTGTTCGACCTTATCCTGCTGGGCATGGGCCCCGACGGGCACACCGCATCACTCTTCCCGGGGCACGAGCTGCTTACGGAGGAGGACCGCTGGGTGGCATACATCGAGGACTCGCCGAAGCCCCCGCCACAGCGTATTACCTTCACCTACCCCGTCATCAACCACGCCGCCCGTGTTGTGTTCGTCGCCACTGGCGCGGGCAAGGTGGACACGCTCCAGAGCGTGCTCGACCGCCCAGCGGAGGGCCTCCCTGCTGCGAGAGTGAAGCCTGTGTTCCCTGCCCAGCTGTACTGGTTCGTCGATGAAGCTGCAGCGTCCAAAGTCGCCTATCCGCGAACGCCATTCAAGGTTTAGAGAATCCCGGGAAAACTTGAAATCGATTGGACAATGAGTTTGTTATGATGTGCATTTTCTGCTCCCTCCCCTTCCTCGTATCTGTTATTCGGTATGTACGATATGTATAAGAGATAGCAAGACCTGGACTTGGGCTTTGTACTGAAATCGAATTGTTGTGTTCATGATCATCTCTTTGCGGCATCTAAGCGAGCAATAATTCTTACCGTCGGTCCGGATGCCGTCACCCTGAAGACCAGATAGCCTGACACTGCTGGCAGGCATGCCTATTACCACGTCCAATATCCCCAGAAAATGCATTCTTCTGTTTTAAAATATTAGCACGAGTCAATTATAAAGTATCCAATGCGTTCTTGCGACATACTAGTGGGGCTTATATGGGAACAAAAGAAAAAATGCCCGCGAGATTCGCTGCTTGGTAACACTTTTTGTTCTCATATTGTTTCACCTGCCCGCAAATTGTAAACCCATGCAAAATTCCCATGACATTCTTTCGAGGTGGGAATGATTCGTCTTCGGCGCATTTTCGCGCCCAAAAAATTGTGATAAAATGATTCATTTTCTAAGTACCCGGAATCTTCACCCCCCACTCAGGTGGATCACGATTCCGTGGTCCTAGAAAATGAATCATTTCATGAACATATTATCATTGCCAAAACATAGTGAAGACTTATTGTTCTCGCGAAGCTGGAATTCCGTGAGAATCTTTCATAGTCTTCCCATTTTTGGGTTGTCGGCATCTCATGAGGACAAAAAATATCACCGTTCGGGAGATCTTATGGTCAGTTTTCGTTTTGTTCCCGCGATGTGTCGCGAGATGCTTTGGATACTTTACAATTGACTCGTGCTAATATTTTAAAACAGAAGAATGCATTTTCTGGGGATATTAGACGAGGCAATAGGCATGCCTGCCAGCAGTGTGACTAAACTCTTCTTTCTTCCTTGATACAGTCATCCCACAGCCGCAGCAGCTCGCGCCCAGTGTCAAACTTGCGAGCGCTTATCGATGACACCGCGAGGAAACACGCAGAAACCCTCCGCCGACCAGCCCACACCCAGGCAGTGCAGACGCACGCTTCCAATCAAGAACGTCGGCCGCACTCATCAACAACTGAATAAGCGCCAAAACCCACCACACCACGCACGATACCTTCGACACGTATCGCTGCCCAGCCTAACCACAAGGATTCAACGCACGAATAAATCGTCCGAACAAGAATGCGATACAAAGACATGAATTTTACCACGACTCGTAAATTCACCTCCATATTCCACCATTCCAATGAACACGGCAGGCACTCGGAGCTCGTTGGGGCCAGAAAATTTAGCCACCAGGTCATAATGATCAATGAGAAGGGGGTCTAACAAAATATTGAGGCGAAGGGACGAATGCCCAAACATGCCGGTTGCTCACGGCTATGCTGCCACGACGGA
>MPNV01002998.1:0-10687 GCA_013376435.1 Cyclocybe cylindracea
TTGTTGGACAGCCCCTGGGGTGTTGGATGGGCGATAGGTGGCAGCAGAGGGCAAAGAGGGTGAGCGGGTGGTGGTGGGGTGAACCAGGCAGGCATAGACTGTCTGCAGTCCAGTCCATGGCCCTCTGGCCCTGGGTCAGCCCTGGCCAGGGCCAAGGGCTGGCAGCCTGGCGGACCCAGCCCTTTAAGGAGGGCCAGGGCCAAGGGTTGGCTGGCCCTCAGACCTCGGGTCAAACCGGGGCTGACCCAGTTTGGCCCCATTGCAGAAGGCCGCATCATCACTCCAAGTCATCTCCCTCCCACCTCGAATCTTCTGTCTCCCACATCATCAACCCCCCATCGTCTCGCACGTTCGCCTTCACCTTGCTGCTCACACCATCGCCGTCGCCTCCATCCTCCCTCACCCTCATTTCGCACCATTGCCATTGCCTCGCACTGTTGCCATTGCCCTCACTCGCCCTCGTCCTTGTTTCGCACCCACCCTTGTTTCGCACCATCGCCCTCACCCTCACTCGCCATTGCCATTGCCGTCGCCCTCCCTCGCCCTCATTTTGCACCGTCGCTATCGCCTCGCACCATTGCCATCACCTCGCACTGTTGCCCTTGCCCTCACTCGCCCTTGCCCTCATTTCGCACCCGCCTCATTTCGCCCTTGTCCTCACTCGCTATCGCCTCACACTGTCGCACTGTCGACCTCATTTTGCACCTGCCCTCATCTCGCACTGTCGCCCTTGCACCCCCACCCCTGTCTCACTGTCGCCTCACCCCTGCCCTTGTCTTGCCGTCGCCTCGCTGCTCGCACCCACCCTTGTCTTGCCGTCGCCTTGTCACCGCTATTGCCCTCATCTCACCCCGCCCTTGTCTCGCTGTCACCTTGTAGAATATCTTCTGCATAGTATGTATAAAATAAATATTATTGTTTAATTGTGAAAACAAATTAAAAAATAGGTGCTTTTTTAGGGCCAGCCCTGATCCAGACCTTAGACAATCTAGGCAGGTGGTGGGGTGAGAACAAATGTGAACAACCCCAAACTCTGAAGTTTGGGGTCGTTCATGCAACCAGGGGTGTTGTTGGATGGCCCTTGGGGGTGTTGGATGGTGAGAGGTGGCAGCAGAGGGCAAGGAGAGTGAGAGGGGCAGGTGGCAGTGGCTGAACAATTACTACAATAGCCAACAAAAATGTAGTGAACTATTGAGAATGTAGCTATGCCATCAATGTAATACCTACTGTGGGAAAAAAAGCATGGATGACCGTAACATGGGAAAGTAAAATGATCTCTGCGACCTGGGCTGAAAGAACGAGTCTTACTTATGTAAGAACTCGTAACCATCGTTGACCCGCCGTCATCGACCACTCGCACCCCCGCCCTCGCCGCTGCTCCTGCTGTCGCCTTGCCCCCATTACCGTGTCGCCATCGCCTCGCTGCTCGCACCCCCCGCTCACCGTCATTTGCCCTCGTCTCGCCCCCACCATTGTGTCACCGTTGCCTCACCCCTGCCCCCACCCTCGCTTGCCATCGCCTCACCCCTGCCCTCGTCTCACCTCACACCACCACTCGCACCCCCCGTCCTCGTCCTCGTCTCGCCATTGTCTCGCCATTGTCTCGCCCCCGTCCCCACCCTCGCTCATCATCACCTCGCCTCCATCATTGTCTCGTCACCGCCGTTGTCTCACCGTCACCTCGCTACTGCCACCCTTCCATGGGCACGACAAGATAAATATGTATTCCATAGAATACCTCTTGTATAGTTTACTTAAAATGAAATAAAATCTTTTTATTTAATTGTGAAAGCAAACAAAAAAATAGGTTTTTTTTAGGGCTGACCTGGGTTCAGCCCTGGCCCGACCCCTTTATGGCCCGGCCTGGCCCTGGCCCTTTTAGGAGGGCCAGGGCCAGAGAAAGTTGTTGCCGGCCCCGAGGGCCAGGGTCAGGGCCAGCAAAAAGGTCGAGGGCTGTCCCTGACCTGGACCTCAGACAGTCTAATTGCTTGGGTGACCCAGTTTTGGTGACAGCGGCATTGAAGATCGTTGTGAATTCTTCAAACCCAAATGGGAGTAAGCAAGGGTTGAAGTGGTGCGTACGAATAGAATTCTCGGTGGCAATGAACACAGCGACTTGACCGATATGGAAAAGGTTGAACCTGTTCCAGGCGTTGTCGGTTAGGCAGAGTGTCATTAGGTTTGGACGCTGAAGGATTGGGAGGGGGAAAGTCATGTGCTTGTTGGCTTGAGCTAGCCCGTCTGGTTGGGCAGCGGGAGTCGGATTGTCAATCCTGAAGGCGTTGGATGGAGTCTGCGGCCTGTTGTTGGCAGATGTCTCAAAGACGGAGATGGTCGAGGGAGATTTGACGGAGTTGGAGACGTTGGAGTTTGGCATCATTGTGTCTGATGCGGTTGAGGAGAGGTTCTTGGGGCGTGCCATGGAGGTGAGGGAGCAGAGAGGATGAGGTGATAGATGAAATGGTGACAAATGGAGGGAAGAAGAAAGGGAAAAATAAAAGGACTCGGAATGTAGGGTGTTCCGAGATAAAGAATGAATGAAAACTACTGAGTACTTATATGTTTTGAAGAAGGATGAGTCAAACAAAAATTTGGGGATCGTCTTGAGGAGGTTTGCTGGAACTGGGAGGAAGTTGAGGGCTTGATTCAATGCCCAGAAGGTCAAGATAATCCTTAAGGGCGTTGAGGTGTTCAATTTGTCCAAATGGGAGCCAGGTAATGTCACCTGCCTTCCATTGTACCTCAAAAATTGAGTCATTCCGAGAGCCTGAGTGCGACAGTATCTTGTCCACAGCCCACTCTCGTTCCAAATCGGTTCCAGGAGCAATTTGAGTGACCTGGTGCCCAGGGAAGAGGCGATCATTGTTAGGTACATGAATCCTGAGTAAGGAAGCATGAAAGACGTTGTGTACTCCCCTCTGCTTAAGGTTAGAGGGTAGATCAACCTGAAAGGACTGATTTCCAAAATCCCTGACAATCTTATAAGGCCCCATGAATTTTGGGATTAATTTCTGTGCTAGACCTTTCGGAAAGGTAATGTTTTTAGTAGATATGTAAACAAGATCATTGCATACGAATGGTGCGATTCTTTGGCGCTTATTGGCATCATGAGTTTGCTTTACTCGAGCAGCGAGAATACTATCATGTGCTGACATTAAGGCCAGCTTTCTTTGTAAGGCGAAATTACGGACGGATGGATATTCTTCCTTAGAAGCTGAATCCCATATCATAGACCGCAGCATCCATCCAGTATTGAGGAAGAACGGAGCGTGTCCTGTACTCTCAGATCGGGCTGAATTTATAGCAAACTCAATCGCTGGTAATCAAGAGACCCAGTCCATTTGTTTAGAGTTAATACATTGTCTAAGCATCTGTGTAACTGTACGGTTTGCCCTCTCTGTGGATCCATCTGTCTGGGGATGATATGCACTTGACATGCGAAGTTCGCTTCCAATCAATTTATTCAAATGATCCCAGAAGGTACTGGTAAAAAGCATGTCCCGGTCACTGATAATATGTTTTGGGAGTCCATGAAGCTTGTAGACTTCCTCAAACATAAGTTCAGTGATCTGTTTCAATGTGTAATTGATTCGACTAGGTACCAAATGCACCATAGCTGTAAATAGACAAATTATCATGGTGATGCAGTTAAACGTGCTATTGCGGTTTTTAGATTCTGGTAGAGGCCCAATGAAATCTACCCCAATTGCTTCCCAAGGTGTTCCAGGGACAGGCAAGGGGTTTAATAGACCGTACGGCTTTTGATTTGAAGGCTTGCTAAGCTTGCATGTTACACAGGAAAGACAATAGTTCTTGGTTTCTGATGCCATGTTTTTCCACCACACATGATCTTTAAGGTATGCCAGTGTTTTCATAGCACCAAAGTGTGCTAGCATCAAATGTGCCTCGGTGATTATTATCTCTCAAGCACTTCACCCATTAATGATCAGTTTGGGTATGCACAAAAGCCAATACTTTGCCCTCCCCCACTGAATCCATGTGGAGTCCACTGGACTCTACTGGACTACTGTATATTTGCACTAAGAAACCCAAGTCTGGACTAAACCTCAGTCCAGTCCAGTCCAGTCCAGTTGATTGAGTCCAGTCCAGTCATTTAGTCCAGTCAAGTCCAGTCCAGTCCAGTCCAGTCATCCAGTCCAGTCCAGTCCAGTTGAATCTAGTTGTTTAGTTGAGTCCAGTTATTTTGAAAATCCAGTGGAATCCACTGCACTCAGCTATGTCTGCTAGAAATCTATATCAAACACTGTATTTCACTAGGGTATACTCACATGTCCAGGACGTGATTAACAGTCACCTATCAAGAGTAATGAGATGATTAGTAATGATTCCTTTTGGAAACAAAAGGCATCAGGATTTGTAGAGCACCTTTTCACAATCCTGAATCAAGTTATTTGATGCATCAGCTGCTCTGGTTGATGAGAAAAATACAAAAACTGATGAAATCCCAGCAGTTTGCAATTTTTGAGATTGTTGGCTTATATCTTGTTGTTGACAGAGCCAAATACCATCACTCAAGTGGATTTAGAGTCACCTTGGCCCAGGGTTTTAATTCAGATCATTTATTCCCAAAAAGGAAATTTCTCATGGTCATGTGACCAGTCAATTTCACATTTTTGGCATGCCTAGTGTCTGTCTAAACAGGACTTGAGCAATTTTGCAAAGTCCAACTTGTCCATGTGATTTTGATGCTGATAGCATCAGCAAACTTGAGGGCTTTATTGCCTCTCATTAACACCAAGTCTGGGCTTGGCAATCTGTATTATTAATTGTTCTTTTTGAGGTATAATATCAAAGTTTTAGAGGCTGACTCTGAGAAAAAAGGCAAATAAAAGTCACATGACCTGCTATTTGGCATCAGTCACATTTCTCTCTAAAGTGAACATGTCCTGCCTCTCAGAAGGGGGACTGTAAATGACAGTCCTGACATGTAAGTAATCTTGTAAAAATACAGTATCTGATATATTTTTAGCTTATAGAAGTGCTGGACTCCACTGGACTCACTGGATTCACTAGATTTTCAGTGTCTGGAGTCCAGTGGACTGGAGTCCAGTCCAGTATATATTCTTCTATGTAATATCACAGCTTTGGCTGGTGAAAGAGTCCACTGGACTCCACGTGGATTACGTGGGGGAGAGTAAAGTGCTCACAAAAGCTTTTGGTGGTCAGAGCAAAGATAAATTAAACTGTTCTCGACTGTAAAATTCTTGAATTGGGCAGGGTTCTCCAGGATATTCTTGAAGAACGAGTCATCAGCATACTTAAATTTCAATTCAGTTTCAAGATTAATGCCAGACTTGGGCTGAGATAATATATCTAGAAGCGAGTATTCAGGTGCTTCGCTTGTTGGTGTTATTCCCGATCCGGTTTTGTGAGCCTCATTTTCAGGCACAGTGTCCCTTTCGGGCACTTGTGGCAATGATGAATCGTGTCCTGTTGACTCCCCATTCTGGAGTTCGGCTAATGGAACCTGATTTGGAGCTTTTGTAGCCCTGTTCCCGCCCTTCTTTTGTTCTCTTGGGCCCTTGAGAATGAAATGATCCTTGACTCGGGCTGCAAATTCCTCTGCAGTTTCTGGGCGTCCCGTATCGGCAGGTAATGCCTTGCGTCTTGGGCTGCGTTGTATGGCAACTCGGGCCTCCATACCCGCCAACAATGGTACAATTGGCACATCATCGACTTGCTCGTCTTTGTTTACCACATCAAAATAAGTGTATTCACTCTGCGCTCAAACGGTCCCAGGAGCGTCATTGGAATAGATGCGCGATAAAGTGTCTGCCACTACATTATCCATCCCAGGAACATATTCCACAGTGAAGTCAAACCCGCTGATCTTCTCGATCCACCGGGCTTGGTGGCCTGATAAGGATTTCTGATGGATAAGATGGATTAGACCTTTGTGGTCAGTGATCCATTTGAACATTGCGCCCTGAAGGATATCTTGATGCCTAAGCATGGTTTCAACCCCGGCAAGCATTTCAATTTCGTGTACAGGGTAATTTTGCTGAGCTGAGTTTAGCTTAGCTGAATAGAATGCTGCGATCTTGGCAGTCTTCCAATCTGGGCCTTGACTAATCAGACCAGCAATTCCCGTGGCACATCCATCGGTTACAAGCCATATCGGAGGTGCATCACGTGAATAATTAACTGGCACACGATGATGTTCACAGAGACGGTATCGCCTGTCAACACGTGGAGAACGGCCATGGGAATACAAACATTCAGAATATCATTGGCCAAATATTCTACAGACCCGAGAAAGCCCCTAAGTAAGTCACAGTTTGTTGGGGTTTTCCATTTGATGACTGAGTCGACTTTATCTGGATCCATTTGGATTCCATCATCCGTGACAATGCATCCAAGGATCTTGAGTTCTGGTTCAAGAAAATGTAATTTAGCCTTGCTGAGGTAGAGTTTTTCCTCCGTCAGAACATCAATAACTGCTTTTACATGGTCAATATGTTCTTCAAGTGTGTCTGAATAGACAATGACATCATCCAGGTATACATATATCCATAAACCTGCCAATGAAGTTCGAAAAAATGTGGTTCATTAAGGCTTGATAGGTAGCAGGTGCATTACAATCACCAATTTGGATAACCTGACTGACCATATTTCCATCTGGAGTTGTAACCGCGGTCCATTCTACATGGGACGGCTCGATACAAATTTGTTCATAAGCATCTTTCCCGTCCATTGACAATCGAAACAGATGACTCGCTGCCCTTTGAAGAATGCCCTCAGGGTCCAGGAGCAGCAACGTCAATTTGTAGGTATTATCATTCCGTGCCCATAAATCAAACACGGTCCAAAGAGTGGGAGGTTCTCCTGGGGCTCTGGGCTTTGGGATGAGAAGCATTGGAATGGTATTCTGGGAGCTGGTGATCTTCCAGCAGCCCGATTTCAGATAAGCATCCCATTTCTCTGCCCACTGACTTCTCAAGGCTTCAGGGCATCAGGACAGATGCCACGGGTACACCTTATGCTCATTTATAAGGGGGATAGTATGGTTTATTGCACAAAATGGGGGTAGTTCCATTTCACTTGCTGTTTTACATAACGGTAAAGCATAATCCATTAGAAGACGTCGAGCAGAGTCAAGGCCCAAGGTGGCTATTTCCATAGCTCAAGATGCAAGCTGGGCAATGGATTTCCCTTTCATAGGTTGGGATTTATCACTTCCAATGACAACCCGAGCGGGATTAAAGCCAACACACACCTGGTGTTGAAACAACCAAGGTGTACCCAAGATAATGTCATATGAGGACATATTTATTATATCAAAATATTGATCCTCATTGACACCTTCATAACGAAGTCTGGCTGTAGTACCAGCATTAATTTTTGACCTGGAACCCTGCACTGCGAGCTGGAGGGTTATAGAAGATTCAAATTTAACTCGTTCAATTTTAAGTTGATCAGCTAGCGTCAAAGACATGAAATCTCTGAGAGATCCTGAGTGAAGAAGTGCTCAGGCAGGGTGCCCATTGATCTGGACAGTTATTACAACTGCCTTCAGTATGTTGTGACTCATGTCTTTTACTCGAGACGAGTTTCATTGGATTGCTGGTAAAGATCCTCGAGGGATCTGTACAGCAAAAACAGGTATTCCAACAGGAATATTGTGATCCAGGGGTTTCACAAGATGTTTTAATCGAAAAACAGCTTGCTAAGCGAGCTATTCTCGCCCTTTGCATTGTCCAACAGGGTTCCTAATTTTTCCCTTGATTCCCTAAGATTTGTGTCAGAGGGATTGTCCTTGGGGGATATAATGTTCCCAGGATCCTGAGGTTCATTGAAATGAACTGCCTCTGGCTCCCAAATAATTTCTTTGAGGTCGTCATACTCCCCTCTAGCCTCTCGGAGTTGTTCTCCTTGATAGAAACGACCCACATCAAAGCTGGGGCTTTCTAGATTATGTCTATCAATCAGTGTTATCCACCCAGTGTGATTATTTCGAATCAAAAACTCAATGGAGTCTTCTGGATTCGGTTTTACACTGAAGGTAACAAGGTGTCTCTCTGAGAAAGAAAGATCATTTAGAAATGGACGGGCCTCTTGGAGAGCCTGAATCAAACTCTGTTCGAGGGTACTCTCCATAGATTCATGGGTCCGTGCTTCCCAGGATGCAGGGGCTTTGATTCCCTTCATTTGGGCACACCTTTGCCCATACTCGAGTCCGATCTGGAATTCCAGGTTCCGGAGGTCTTCAGCATCAAAATAAGTAAGAGATTGATGAACTAAGTCACCAACTGCCCATTTATCATCAAGCGTGCGACGTATTTTGAAGCGAGGCTTTTCAAGCCTAACGGTACCCAGATCTCCTGGGAATTCATCATAGGAATTCAGTATTTCACTTACTCGGTTTCTGAGCAAATCTCCTATATCTTTCCAAGGGATTATACACTTTCCGGTGCGTCCTAATTCCCAAGCAATCTCTTCTACTGATACCTCACCCAAAGGAGTGTCTTCGAAAGGTTCATCTTCATCCTCCGAGTCGGAGTTCAAATTTAATGCAGGCACATTGGGATGAGCGCTTATTTTGGGTGAGCCATGGGAAATCTCACTCCCAGACTCTGTGTACATGTCCAGGTTGGGATTCTCGGTGTATTCCAAGTCGTCATCGCTTGGATCATCCAATCCATCATCCACAAGAGGACGGGTATGGTACCTATGAATCAGGTACCAGTGGCCAAGATCAAAGAAGGGATTCACCAGATGATTCTTGGGGATCGTCAAAGGACGTCCCTCAAAGTCATCATCATGGATATGATAAGTAGTTTCCGAGGCTGAAACTACAGTGAACCAAAGATCATCATCCACAAGAGGGTTCCGAGTAGGGTAGAGTGTTCGGATACCACTTCTCAGCACGAGCATCGCGTTGTAGGAATAAGCATCCCCCATAGTATGTAAGTAAGAATAGGGCTTAGGGAACCCTGTGAGTACAGCAATCTGGGATGCGTACCAGTCTGCAATATGGAAATAATTATCAGTTAGATATCTGATATTAATCTCAGCTTGCAGCAGGCGAAGCATGTCGAATATATAAAATTGTTGACTGATTCCTTGGGTCACATAGAACCGAGTGGGTTCTGTCTGCCTGGAGATGTAAGGACTGTCTCCAGGGTAGGGCTGACATTCTGCCAGCACGTATTTGGCCATTCGGGCCAGTGCATCTCCTAGATGGACACGCCGTGGCTCATTCGGACGGTATTCATCCCATTCAAGATTATTTAGGGTTCTCAAGGCTCCTCGAGGGAGCTCTTCTGGGTTAATCTCAAGCATTGCAATCTCAAGATTATCTAGTATTTCGACTTCTTCATCACCAGAATCATTGCCAGAAGAACTTTCTCCAGCCATGATTTTGATGCTAAAATTAGACACACCTGGAGGCTTAGAGTTCGAGGATCTTACGGTGGACTTCTTTGGGCAATTGCGAGACATATGACCAGCTTCTTTACAGTTGAAGCACTTTCCTGCTGCGAGGAGCTCAGCCTTCTCTTTCTCACTCAGTGCAGGGGGCCTAGGCTTATCAGATTTGAATGGCTGAGAGCCCGAGCCTTGGGTATTATTATTTCTTTGGTTTGAGGGCTGGAATCTGCCTCGGGAAGTCGGGTAGTTCTGACCGGGCATATTTCGTTGGCTGGATCGATTGCCAGACGACGTGGACTGGTTATTTCGATTCCGTCCTGTGAAATTCCCGTTGTTAGAACCGGGTGACCCACGGGGCGCTGATCCTTTTCCTTGGGGTGTGGAGTCTCTCTTAGTGACGTCCTCCGAGATCTCGATAGTCTCTGCTTTTGTGATTACATCATCCCAGCTAGATACTTCTGGATTCTTTCCATCTCTCCAGAGAGCCTGTTGAATGGATGGACGAAGCCCATGCCATAATTTAATTACTTTCTCGCGTTCATCAACTGTGCCAATCATATTATAAAGCTCCTCGAGCTCGTGTATGTAGGCAGAAACTTTCTTATCATTCTGAAAGCAGCGCCTCAATTTGGCACGCTGTTCGGATCGGTAATTAACTGGAAAACAATAGTTAAATAATTCTGTAAAGAATTCGTCCAGTGTCCACTCATCAAAGTTCATGGACACCTTCTGAGTGTAGAAGTCATACGCTATCCCAGTAAGATAGTAGGATAGAACAAAGACTCGACGAGACTTTCTAACTCGTCCGTCGATTAGATAAGCTGTTCCTTCGGTAACGAATCGATTATACGCACGTGCATCGGGCACTCCATTATATTCCTTAGGTGGAATTGGTTTAAGCGCTGACTTTTTACTTCGGCGCTTATGTCCCCGAGCGGGATTAGAGGGTTGGGTTGATGGGGATCGAGGGGTTAATCCTCTTCCACCTCGATTACCACCCGTACTTTCACCGGAACTTGAGTTTGAATCTGAGCTTGAGTCATCACTCGGATCACCCTTTCCTGTTTCGAGGTGAGTGAGTCGGGCGAGCGTTTGCCCAATGAAACTATTCGGGGCAATCTGATTGATTGGACGACTCTCAGCAGGGCGCGTATTCTTTGATTGAAAGGGGGGATTACTCAGAGCACGATCCGGGCTGTCACCCTCAAGGGGTGCGGTATCATTAATAATACTATGCCGTTCCGCGGGCTCGAAACGAGCATGGGTAGCCTGTTCCTTCTTTTTCTTATGCAATTCC
>MPNV01000259.1:0-10937 GCA_013376435.1 Cyclocybe cylindracea
GAGTTCAGAGCTGCGTGTTAGTAGGGTTTCTGCAGTGGGTTCTCCTCGGTGTCCTATACACCCCCCTCTATCACTGACGCACCCAGGACCAGGCCCCTGCACAGTATACCATGGATTGCCATCACTTCCAGACCTTGCGTAGTTTACTCATTTTTGGGCCGAGTCAAAATGGCGCCCTAAACTATGCACGGAGGAGCATGGGCTGCACCAATGCGCTTATAAGTAGCCAAAAACGCTTTTGCATATCTCAAAGAGTTCTTACCCATTTCCACACGCTCATGAGGAGGGTCTACAGGGAAGTTCAATTCGTACCCACACATTTCGCTCAGAAAAGCTAAGCGAAATACATCGGAGGGGGAAGCGGAGGCCGGAATTCAGCCTGGATGTCCAACCATCAATATGCTTCATCAGCAAATCTTCCATTTGGTTTTTAACCTTTCTAAAACCTCAGAAACCTCAAATAACCTCTTAAAAACCTAGAAACCCGAAACCCAAAAACTTATGTCTGGTTTGGGCAAAACCAAGCTTGTATTTACTCAACGGAAACCCTGAAAACTCTGCGAAACTCTGCGAAACTCTAGGAAATATTCAACTACGGGCAGATATCAATTAAACGACGATGGTAAGTAAGATTGGGTCTAAATTGCGGTTGTTCGTGCGAGAATGAATACTTTACTTGAGGGGGCTGCTCGGGGGATCAACCCCTGCACGATAGGCTGAGAGGACGCCGAGATCTGTGAGCTCCGGTTTGGCCTGGCCCACAGCATCCGGGACGCGAGCGCGTACAAGCCCGAGATGGTGGAGGATGTTGGGCCAGCGATCTTTGCTCACTTTCTCGTTGACGTTGTCCATGTGGCCTTTCAGCTGATTCCAATAATTGTCGTGCTTGAAGTCAGTCGGGTCAGTGTAGGATCCTTTGAGATAAGCCCCAAAAGCGCGTTCAGTCTATTGGGAGTTCATGAGAGCTTGAATCAATATCTGCAAGGCAAACACGCACCGCAGTAAGGATGAGAGCGATGAGACCTTTAGGAGGACTATCCATGCTGATAGGAGGCTTTATGATCGACTTCTCAGCATATCGCAATGCTGCACGAGCAGGGATGAGAACAGAGTCCGATTGGAGAAAACCATGAGGTTTCTGACCATGCTGTTGTTGTGAGCCATCAATTCACGAAGGTGAAAGATGTCAACGTACGATATAAGCTGGATGTTCTCGAGGTACATGACACTCGGCGGGCATTGGCTGAGAGTAATACATGCCACCGTTAGGGCGGAGCATAAAATGTACATGAGCTACAATCTTCGTAGGATTACCAGCATATTCAACTCCACTGAAGAGCTTGGTGACTGTCTTCAGGATCTCGCTAGCAATCAAAGATCTGCGAGTCATCAAATGTTTCGAGGCCTGGAAGAAATAAGTTAGCGCTTGGGTTCTAGACTCCGAAACGGATATTATCTACTACATGTACGGTTGTCACGATGGCGTCGTGGCACGAGAGCTTATAAAACACCTCAGGATAGACAAGGTCAAAGATCTCTTGGAGGATACTGAGAAACTCGGCCGACTCTTTCCGGAAGTGCTTGAAAGGCTGCTCAGAGACGTAGAGAGCGTGGTAGAGAGCCGGGAGAAAATCATTTCGCCACCTGGCTCCATCAACTACTAGTAGCTCTTGCGTATCGAACTGATAGTGATGGTCAGATTGATGCTGGCCATGAGCTCGAGGCTGGGTGCTTGGAGCACGCGCTGGAGCCTGAGGCGCCTTCGAACGAGGCTGCGGCTCAACGCTTCAGGCATGAATGGCTGCTGCTATATTGACCACCTAGGTTGAGAGGTAAGATTGTGGACAAAAGAAACTTGGCGAGCCATGTGCTCACCTCATTCTTACGCGAAGTGTCGCGCTTGAGAGCTGCCGGGATTTTGGGTGGGACAAACTGTGATCGCTCTGGGAAATCCGGGCGGTCTTGTTCGATATCATCATCGTTCAAGCCCCCATCACCAAGCTGAATACCTTTCTTCTCAGTGCGGTGCTTTGTCAGAGTTCCCAGTCCGCTCTCTTTGTACTTCGTCGGAGCAAGATCGGACGCCCAAAACCTACGTGAAGCAATGACACATCACAACGTGTGATATATAGATAAGTTGTGAGACGTACTTGTGGGCATTCTTGCTTCCTTTCTGACCCCCATCACCTCGAATCCCCTCAGCAATGACTTCAACTTCGCCACGCACGCCTTGCTTCTTCCCCTTGCGAGGGACAGCCTTCTAGGACTAAGGTCAGTCATGCTCGTCAATAATCATGTTGATGATTAACTCACTTTTGGGACAGGTTCCTCCTCATCCTCATTGGAGTCACTAAACTCGATGACATCCATATTGAAATATTCACCATCATCACTACCAGCATCTTCGAGTCGCCTCATGCTCTTGGTTTGGGCCTGCGCAAGTTCCTCCTCCTCGTCGACATCCATCTGAGCAACGTGGGCTCTCGCTTCGTGGGTGGCTCGGACCACCATATCCTGGGCCTTTTGAGCCCTTTCACGGTCTGCAGCTATCTCCGCCTGGGTCCTTCTCTTGCGTTTTGCTTGAACAGCAGCGGGATTGGTGTTGCGCCCACGACGACCAGGGAGTGGGGACCGAGTTGTAGGAGCCGGCTTAGATGCTTTCGCTTTCTTTGCAGGTGGCTGTTCTTCTTCCGCATCAGTTAATGCTGCAGCCTGACCTCGTTTCCCAGCAGGAGCGTTCGCATTCTTAGGAGGACGGCCTCGACGCTTTGCGGGAGGCGCTTCCTCAACTTCGTTGTCGTCGGCAGTGATAATGGGGGTGGTCAGCTTGTTGTTTGGTGGACGGCCTGGTCTCTTCCTGGGGACGGCGGGTGGCTGAGCGGCTTTGGCAGTACGAGTAGCAGGCATGGTTGAGTCGACGAAGTGTTGAGATGAGGTCTGAGTTCTCCAAAGTTCAACTTCGCGCATCACTTCTCATGCGTCATTTACAGTGATGGAATTTCCAAGAATTTCCTCAACATTCTCCTCAATTCCATGACGTGGAACATTTGTCATTTCCCTTGCCCTCATTCTCATGACTTCACCTTAGTTAATTTCGACATGTTGTTCGACTTCTTGTATTCCTCTCCTCGCAATCCAATTACACGCTGAAAAATGTCTACCTCCTCAAACCTCAATTGCCCTATTTGCCGCCGTCCATTCAGGTCTACCAGTGGCCTCAGTCGCCATATCTCGAGCAAACACCTGTCTATCACAGAGGAGAAGAGCGGATATTTTCGTATTTATCATTCAAAACTCAATGGTACGTTCTCTGAGTCCCTCGTCATAGTTCTTGCTGACTGACTGGTGCTTCAAGCTCGGCCTTGCGATATCAATGGTGAATTCCTCATAGACCCACAAGCAAAACCTCCGCCGCCTCGCTCTTCGGCCAACTCCGACGATTATGGGTCATTTCCTGACCGCTACGCCTTCGAATGGGCTCACAAATACTATGTCGAACTTCAAGCATCAAAGAAGCGCATAGCGAAAGGCCTCGAGCTCTGGCGTGCAGCACTCCTCAAAGCCCACGCACCAAACACCGACATCCCATGGGACTCAGTGAAGGAGTTGTACGACACCATTGACGCTATTCAGGATGGGGATAATCCGTGGGTTACCTACGTTTTGCGCTACAACGGCCCTCGACTGACTGGAACTGACCCTCAATGGATGGATGTGGACTATGAGCTGAATTTGCGAGACATCCTTCGTCTTGTCGAGGACATGCTTGCAAATCCAGAGTTCCATGGCCAGTTCGACACCACTCCATTCCGAGAATACGAGAAAGATGGGCAGCGAGCGTGGTCCAACTTCATGTCAGGCGATTGGTCATTTGACGAGGCGGTACGTGTTTGCCTTTTCCATTAGCAGACTACCTTCTGACGTTCATCAAACAGGATGAGATTGTCAAGGATCCAGCAAATCATGGCGCGATGTTGGTTACTATTCTGGAAGGGAGCGACAAAACAACGGTTTCTGCTGGGACTGGCCACCAAGAATATCACCCTGTATACTTTTCGATCGGAAACATCTCGAACACTGCCCGTCGTGCTCATGGTATTGGGGTTCTCCCCATCGCGTTCCTTCCCATCGCGAAAGGTAAGTTGCATTGCCATTCTGGTGACACTGTGATATTAACGTTATCTGCAGCCAGCAAGAAACAACGCAAGATGGAAGCATTCCAAACCTTCCAATGTCAGCTTTATCATGCTTGCCTCGAGATCATTTTCAATCCCTTGAAGGCATACATGAATTCCCCAAAGGTGATGAAGTGCCCTGATGGCCATTACCGTCGTGTCATCTTCAGCCTCGGACCTTACATTGCCGACTATCCGGAGCAAGTCTGGCTCACAGGGATCGTGCAGAATTGGTGCCCGAAGTAAGTCGTTTGGTCGTTCATGTTGAATTATAGTACTCATGAATGCTCCAGATGCGACGCAAAGCCAGGAACCCTGGACGATCCAGGCACCCATAGCCGATCACATGAGAAGACTGACTTTCTCATCAACAACTTTGATCCTGGTATTCTCTGGGATGAATATGGCATTCGGGACGATGTTGTGGTACGCAAATCTCACTCCAGTATTCGTTTTGCTGTGTCGACTCACTCTTTTTTTTAGCCTTTCACCCATAGCTTCCCACGAGCTGACATTCACAAGCTCCTTGCACCAGATATCCTCCACCAGCTCATCAAAGGTGTTTTCAAGGATCACCTCATTGAATGGGTCCAAGACTACCTGAAAAAGACCTTTGGTCCAGCGCGAGCAGAGGAAATTATCGAAGATATCGATCATCGGTAAGTAATGTGGCCGTTCACAGAGGTTGAGTACTGCTGACACTGATCTAGCATCTCAGCCGTGCCCTCGTATCCAGGCCTGCGTCGTTTTCCTGACGGTCGTGACTTCAACCAATGGACAGGAGATGACTCAAAAGCATTGATGAAGGTGAGTAATCCTGCTCCGCATCCTCTACCCATTCCGATGCCGAATTTCAGGTCTACCTCTCCGCCGTAGCTGGCTATCTACCATCAGCGATGGTTCACTGTCTGGCGGCATTCATAGATGCCTGTTACATCGCTCGGAGGAATGTCATCACAGCGTCGGCTCTCGAACGCTTCCGGGAGTGCGTTGAACGGTTCCATGAGCTCCGTGCGATCTTCATCGAGACCGGGGTTCGTGTTCACACCTCTCTTCCTCGTCAACATGCCCTATCGCATTACTACCGCCTTATTCAACTTTTCGGCTCTCCAAACGGCCTCTGCTCTTCAATTACGGAGTCCAAGCATATCAAGGCTGTCAAGGAGCCCTGGCGACACTCAAGTCACTTCAAAGCACTTGTGCAGATGCTCCGAAGTATCCTACGCATGGAGAAGATGGCGGCGCTGAGAAGGCGGTTGGCACAAGAAGGCAAGCTGGACGGCTCGATAACAGCACATTTCGCCGCCCCAAGGACCGCCGACAACGATTCTGATTGTGAGGGTGGTGGGGATACCTCAAACTCTGACTCGGAGTCTCTCTCGTCCGACGATGAGGACCGCCAGGAAGGAGGAGCGTCAAGGAAGCAGCAAGATGTGGATGCTATCGAGGGTACAGCAAGGGATACAAAGCTTGGAACGTTGGATGTTGTTCTGGCTGCCCGGAATGGTGAGTGCGGACCCTTCATGAGGTCGTAGTTGGCATCCATCTAACCATGAAATCATACAGAACCACACTACCCCCGTTATGTCCAACCTCTCGCGCAGCATATCGGCCATCCCAAGCTTCCAACAGCCCTTTCCGAGTTCCTTTATTTGGTCGACCACCCAGATGAAGAGGTCGTCCTGCCCAACGTTCAGCTTCGCCCTTTTGAGGGTCCCATTCACGTTCATCACTCCGCAACAGCAATCTTCTATTCGCCAAGTGAACTGTGTGGTGTTGGCAGTCTTCATCGAGAACGCATTCGGTCATCGCCTTCATTCCAAGGCGCTCCAAGACGTGACACTGTGTTCGTCGAGCTAGATGCGACTCAGCTGGGCATTCTCGGCATGGTAGTGGCGCGAGTTTTACTCTTTTTTTCCTTTACATATCGTCGCACTGCGTATTCTTGCGCCCTCGTCAACTGGTTTGTTCGAGATAGTGATGATCCTGATGGAGATACTGGGATGTGGACGGTTCGGCTCGAGAGAGACCACCGTAAACAGCCTATCTACCAGGTCATCGATGTTGATTCCATTGTTCGTGGCGCCCACCTTTTGCCTATCTTCGGGGCTGAGCGGGTGCCCGAGAGATTCAAGTTTTATGAAGCGCTGGATCGCTACAAATCGTTTTTCATCAACCACCTTGTCGATCATCATTCACATGAATTAATTACGAGTTAGAATGTACTTTTCCACTTTTTAGTGATAGTGCTAGTTGTACCGAATGTAGAGTTTCCAGGTTTCGGGTTTCTGGGTTTCCAAAAACCCAGAAACCCATTGAAAACCTTCGAAAGCCGAATCTGAACGGACGTTTTGCTGATGTTACCTAATCAGAAAAGCGCATCAAAACTGGCTGTGCTGCTATTCCTGCGGTGTGGCGCTCCCATATATCATAATAATGTCAGAATATTTGTGAGCACTCTACCCATTCTACCGTGTCCCCAAATTTCGCCAAATTATAAGTTGTCGATTTGATATTGTTTGTTTTGTATCTAAGAATCGCAAAAGAATCTGGAATGTTTTCCGATGTTTTTTTGCCTTACAGCTGCCGCCCATCCTGCCCTCGTGAGATGCTGATATAGTATACCATTCATCAACGGACCCCGCAACCCATTTTTGGCCCCGCCGCACCCAGATGCACCCACTGTCCAAGCCATTTGAATCCCCTATCCACCATTCCCTACATGTTTGATGATATTCCACACCCTTCCTCCCCCCTGCAGGCTCTCCAACCCCACCAGGTTATTGTCATTTATTTCACACCCCCCTGCCCCATCCGAGCCCTAACAACATTCAGGGTGCCACGGATGACCTGCTGCACCCTTTAGGAGAAGAGATCACTTGATCCGTGCATCAATCCGTTGAGTCTGAATCAAAGTGGGCCACATGAAAGCTGTCGGAATGGAAAGGCACTTCCTATTGAGAATACACAGTCATTATGAAACCCTTATCTTTTGAAAGAATGAAATCCCTTTGAATGAAAGAAGGCCATATCCCAGCCTCCTACCCAGTCCAAGCGACGAGAGAGGAGCGGCATCCTAGAAGGGGGGAGATCGATAAATAGATAGTTTAGCGGATGGGAAAATATTATGTTATATTGATGCGATGTTATTCCGACAAACCTTAAGTTCTCCTCTCTCTCTGCTTGGCCTGGCACAAAACATTTGTAAACAAGCGCCGCCGCAAAGCCGACCATCAGCGGACCTCGAATACAAGCGAAATGCGCTTTGTTGAATGAACACGTCGCGACATGGACAGCCCCTAATTATGGCTTCGACCTCAAGTGTTCCACGCGTGCCGCTTCTCTCCGAGATACGTAATGTCTCAACGAAGGTTCTAGGGATTAGGCCTTGTCTCTGGCAGCTCAAGTTTGTCCAGGCAATTCTCCGAGGCAACAAGCATATTGTATCTATTGCAGGCACAAGTATGGGGGAAACACTCACCTTTTGACTGCCCCTTCTTTTTTGGCCAGCAGGAAGTGTCCAGCTTGTCGTCACCCCACTCAATTTATTAGGGAAGAAAAATGTTGCATGTCTGGAGAAGGCAGGATTAAAAGGAATCTTCATAAGTGCAGAGTCTGCCTCTGCCACTGAGATTTTTTGGGTGAGTTGTATCTCTATGTGACCCTTCTCGTTCCTCAGTACAGACCATAAGGCTATTGAGGACCTTCAGTACCAAGCTGTGATCATCGATCCGGAGCAGGCTATCAAAGAAGGTGGCCATTTCGAGTGCATCGCAAAGAACCCTGGCTTTGTGGGTAAAGTCATCAGCACAATCTCTGACAAAGCTCACTGCATTGGCGCTTGGGGCACCTTCCGGCCTGAGCATTCCCAAGTTGGACAGTCTATTTCTTCCCAAGTCTATTCCCATTGTGCTCACGTCAGCTACATTCACCCTTCCCAGATATCTGCCTCAAGCTGGTGTCAAGAAGAGCAGAAATCCTTGATGCATCAGAGTGGAGGTTGTGCACAAAAGGGATGATGTTTGAGGGAATTATCAAACAAAATTCCTTGCAGAAAGTCTGCGAGATGCAGATTCTGCTTCTTGAACGTGTCCAGGATTCTGAGCATTGGACAGTAAAATTAGCACCATTGTCTTGCAACGCGCGACAATCTTATCGTCGAATCTGACCGCTTCTGACTTCATATTTGAGGTCCGCTGATGGTCGGCTTTGCGGCGGCGCTTGTTTACAAATGTTTTGTGCCAGGCCAAGCAGAGAGAGAGGAGAACTTAAGGTTTGTCGGAATAACATCGCATCAATATAACATAATATTTTCCCATCCGCTAAACTATCTATTTATCGATCTCCCCCCTTCTAGGATGCCGCTCCTCTCTCGTCGCTTGGACTGGGTAGGAGGCTGGCCATATCCTATCTGGAATGAGAATGAAAGCCTATCTTTGACGTCCATGCGTACTACCAAATGGCAAACATGGATATATCCTATATTTAATGATAACAATGGTAGCTACCACTCCTTCGGGGCAGAAGTGGGTCGTGTTGCATGAGATGGTTGTGGAAGGAATGGCGCATTTGGGCATGAAGTAGTGCAGCGGGGTGGTGATGACAGCAGCTGACGGCGCACTGACAGCGACGCGCAGTTGTGTAGAGACGAAGCCATCCCTAATGAGCGATGTCGAAGGGGTGGGATGTGCACGGAGGGGGGTGGAAGGGGAGCGCGCTGGTGCGCACGGTCACGCGCCATGAAATGTGGCAAAATGGGGCTTCAGGCGGGCCAAAGGAGGGGCGGCGGGAGGGACGGCGGCGAGAGGGACGGGAAGGGCAAGGCGGGGCAATGGCAGGCGGGGCAATGGCAGGGTCAATAGGCACAACGGGTGCGGGCCATGGCGACCGAGGCCGATGCTGCCCGATGTCTCATGAGTCACGATGTCTTATCTGATGAGACATCCTTATCTCATACCTGATTGCCTTATCTCACAGGCCGTATAATCTATATCTCCTGGGCTGTATATTGTCTACGTCTACAATATCCAAGGATACACGACGGGTAAGGGGAAACTACGTTTTCCTATACACATCAGATGGTGTGATGGGCAAGTGTTCTTGCCGTCTGATGGGACTGTCAGGGTGGGAACCTAAGGTGATTTTCAGAAGCTGACTCTGAAGGAAAAGACAGATCAAAAATCACATGACCTGCTATCAGTCACATTTCTTCATGACCATGACATCTCTTGACATTGTTCACTGGAGTCCACTGGAGTCCTATAGGAGTGCAGTGGAAATGGACACTCCACTCCAGTAACACCCAGTGAACTCCAGTAGACTTAGGTGGTGACTCCAGTGGACTCCAGTGAACTCCACTGGAGTCCAGTGGGCACTTTTGGCTGGTGTTCCTGCGAATATATTTCTAACCGGAGTCCACTGGAGTCCACTGGAGTCCTATAGGGATATGTGGGGGACAGCAAAGACCTCCCTCAGTACTCGATGAACTCCTGGACGAACCAGTCAGGGAGTGGTCGTGTTAAGTGTGGACAGGTAGGGGAACACGCAAGGCAACGGTGTGCCAAAGATGAGCAACTCAGGATAAGGGACTGAGGAGATATGAGACTCTGAAGTCTGGAGTGAGTAACTGGGCATATTAGGTAATACAAGATAAACTACTTGCCTGAAGTCCAGAGTGAGTAACTGGAGACTTTAGGCATCTGACAGCAGTCATATATATACAAAAGAACAAAGGGAATCCCAAATGGAGACTGGGAACAATAAGAATGATGAAGGTAACCAAGTGGATCTGGGATCTGATCTGTGACCAGATCCCAGATCCAGAGATCAGATGAATCTAGAGATGTATCTAGATGAGATGAAATAGAATGGGGATAGATCTAGACCACTTTGGGATGAGTCACCTGACATGACACATCATGTGAGGACATAGTCATGTGCAGTCATGTGGTCCAACCCCATATAGAAGTTGAGACATGTGATGGAAGTTTTAACACACCCCCGTGATCAAACATGTCTCAAAGTCAGTACTTAGTGGTCCCCCACAGAGTTCTATAGGACTCCACTGGAGTCCAGTGGAGTCAGCATATTATCCAGTGGAGTCCAGTGGAGTCCAGTGGAAGTGTACTGGAGTTCACTGGACTCCAGTAAGGATATATACTGGAGTCCACTGGAGCCCACTGGAGTTCACTGGAGTCCAGTAAGAAGGTCTACTGGATTCCACTGGAGTGTGGTACTGGAATCTTACTGGAGTCCACTGGAGTGTCACTGAACTCCACTGGACTCCACTGGAGTTTGGTACTGGACTCTGGACTCTAGTAGTATGTATTAGTAAATATTACAGCTAGACTCCAGTAGCTGAGCCTTGATGCCCTTTTGTCCTGATTCTACACTTCCATTTTTGTGAGGGGTCTGGCATTGTGGAAGCTTTGGCATTCAATCTACAACACTCGTAGTTGGACTTGCATCCATCTTTTAGTAGCTTACCTAGTAACTAGCTGGTGTAGTGTACTTGTTTGTAGAAAGTGAGCAGGCTGTTTCTGGAGTCTACTGAAGTCTAATAAACTTCTTTATCTGCAACTTAACTTTTAATATACAGGGATTCTTTACTTCAAGTTCACTGGAGTCCACTGGAGTCCACTGGAGTTCTATAGGAGCTCATTAGTAAGAAAGAAATCCAGTGACACTCAGCAGTTTTAATACTATTAAACAAATGCTGCCAAAAAGTCAAAGATACTACTAGAAAACCACTGGAAAACTACT
>MPNV01003504.1:0-13079 GCA_013376435.1 Cyclocybe cylindracea
AAAAAAAAAGAGAGAGATTCGTCCGTAACCCTACCTAATAACAGAAATGGACAAATATTACGAAAGCTGGAAATATAAGAGAATTAACTCCACATAAGAAGTCCTTGCGGCCTATTTACTCGGGTGAAGAGGTTCATTAGCGCGTATTTAACGCCGAAAATTGCTATTAACAACTTACTTCCATCAGAGACTTGGAGTATGGACCGATGAATATGCGTTGACTACGACACTGAATTTCACTCGAGCTCTACGAAGGTTCCACGCTTGGGTTCCGGGCGGCCTCGTAAGCCTCGTTAGAAAAAGAATACCAAGGTGAATCGAAAGGCAAGAAATCTGTGAAGAAAGAAAAAACAAAGGCACTGCCTGGCTTGACTGCAGTCTCCAAAGAAGCGAAAGCGCGACGAATGTCCGAACTCCGAGGTCGGTACCTTAACTAACTTGAAAGTGAGGATGAACCAGTAACACAGGGTAGAAGAGGGCGAGATTAAGACGGAGAGCCACTCGAAGAGTTACGTATAAATCTAAAGGGACACGGTCACGCCCTATTTGCCTATGATTTTCGTCCATTCTTCAACTTCATACCACTTTTGAGGCTTTAGCCTTTAAGAGGTTTGAAATCACTATATTATTCTAGACCTATAGACAACTAGTGAATACTGTTCTACTCTCAAAATTAATTCATGCCCTCGTTTACTTGAGATGGTTTAGGTTTTCAATAGCTCCTCGTCGTGGTACGTGCTAAGTGCTTGCTACTTGTGGTCGGGTTTGGGTCGGGTACCCGGCCCGATCATCTATGTCGCCAATCAATCTTCCCAAAAATGGACATGCCGTTACCCCCATAGCGACGGAAGCAAATCTCGCAGTCTTGTTGTAAACCACTACCTCTTGTCTATGGTAGCCGCGGTAGGCCTTCAATACTCTTAATAATCTTCTAATTAACAGCTCGTATTGAATTTCAGTCATCTATCAACGTGAAAATGAAGACAAAGCTTGAATTCGACGAAGTACCGACCCTCATGATTCTTGTGTTAGAACGCTCTCTGAATAGGTCTAGACAGCGAAACGGAAACCAAAGACAGAGATGCAGACTGTGAAAGATAAGGTGGAAACAGAATGTCTCCATACAGAACCAGTGAAGGCAGAGACATTGACGGATCCGAAACCCGCAAAGGAGGCGGAAGATAGTCCAGAACCCCCAGCTCTGAAACCGGTAAAGCTGCAACCTGCACGGTTCAAAGAAGTATCTCTCGCAAGGACAGGAATTATCAAGACATTGACTTCAGAGGAGTCTAGACCTGTCGTATTGGCGAAACATGTGTCAGAGACAGAGTTGCACTCTGTGTCGCCGCCACCTGGTCTTCGCGAAGATGTTGAGGTGAGACGGCCCTCTTTAACGGATGCTGAACAGAAGGGGATGAGATATTTTTGCAGATGATTGATTTGACGTTAGATTTGGACGAGAGAGCATGTCCTATGGTTGCCAATTCCCCGGACACCGTTCTTGTCAGGCAAGAAACGCCAGACATTAAAGTCATAGCGACAGACCCATCATCCGCTCCTGATAACCCTCGATATAGACGGCGTATAATTGCAGAAATTCTTGTTCCAACGTGGGCTCAACTACAAGCAGACCGTAAGAAGTTTCACAAGAAGCTCAAAGACTTGAAAAATGTGAGTGGGTAGCATTCATGGCAACATCTGATTGAATGGACGATGAAAAAAGCCTAAAATCCACAAAATCCAAGATCTGGAACTCGACCTTGATACAGTCGCGTCAAGAATGAAAGAAATTGGCTTCGATCCATACCCGGTTGATTTACCTGTCGACATCAAGGAATTCACCGTCTCCAGAGAATTCCTGTCAAGCACATATGGTGGAAACATGCAACAAGCCTTCCCAACGGTCAGCAAGGAATTCTTTCGGCGCCATGGAATGAACAACTTCGCATTTGTTCATCCGCACTATCAGCCTGTAGGCCCAGAAATGCCTGGGGCACCTGGTCTTTTTCTATCTAGTGATCTGGACGAGGAATTTCCCGGAAATTACAGGGTATTCACAAGGATTCGATCAAACGTATGGCAGCTTCAGGGTATTTACGAGATCAAACCCTCGATCCGACCGTTCCTTACGGTCGCTGAATGGGCACGTCAGGATCTTAAGGTAAGTATTGCATAATTGAGATAGTTACAATTGGTAGGCGTGGATTAATATGATTGCAGGTTCGCAATACATGGTACAGGCAAATCTGCATCCAAGGTTGGGGTATCAGCGTCTGTGCTCGTGTAATCGGACGGAAAGAGCTTGGACGAGAACCAACTAGAAAAGAGGTCGAAAGGATTGAAGAGAGCAAGAAGTATAAGAACGCGACACCCGAAGATATTGCCAAGGCGTACATGAGAGGAGAGGAGGTACTCTTTTCCTTGTACATGTGTGGTACACTTTTGAGTCTAACTCCACAACTTCACAGAAAATGGGTGTTTGGACCATGAAATGCGTCGGTTATGACAAGAAGCTTCAACAGGAACTCTGTGAGAAATTACCGCATTATGTACCGAGGCCCAGGAAGAGCAGGAAGGGTGGCCCGATTGGTGTCAAAGCTTCTGGAACAGGTAGCCGCGGCCGAAAGAGAAAGCGTTCAGAGTCTCCAGACTTCGCACAGGATTCCGACCCGGAGAGCGAGGACGAGAAGTCTTCAGGCGGAAAGTTCATTCAGGTATCCGATGAAGAACAGGAGGAAGAGGAACTGGTCTACCGCAGTCGAGGCACAAAATCACGCCCAATTCGCTTGTAACTTCTCATGGCATTCTCTTTGTCATACCGTGATCAGTTGAGTCAAGCTTGGATAGATATGACATGCTGCTTTGTATATTTGGTGTTCAAATTGTCTACAGATCCTCTGAGTACTTTTGCGGGTGTTGGACGACGAAACCGCTGCGGTAAGGTTGAGCTGTCCTTTCCAGCCATCTCCGAACAATTTCGTTGAGCTTCTCCGGGTGCTCTAGGTGTACCCAATGTGCTCCCGGAAGGAGCTAGAAACGATCGTTTGTCAGATATATACACAACGAGCACAGAAGGTTACGCACACTCGTTGTAAGATCTGGAAGATACTGCGCGGATTTCAGCATCTGCGCCGCAAGCATCCAGTCGGCCACAGGGTCCTGCGTAGATGAAAGTGAGCAAACGACCCGTCGAATTCAAGCGTTCTCACCTCCGTCGGATACACGGCGAGCACCGGTTGTTGGATCGTGTGGTTTCCTTGTGCATGAGATAATTTCCACGTTTGATATCGGTTCTAAGGTTGGGTCTTGTTAGCAGCTACACGCTTTCTCGGGGACAACCCACGCACTTTGTGTGCGTAAAACTGAAGAGCTGAGATTGTTGAGCCAGGATAAGTTGAGATCTTAAAGGAGGGATTGGAGGAAGACGTACTGTTCCTGAAACCACTTATGTTGTACTGTTCGATAAAGTACTGTTCTTCGTCATGAGAGAAGAAGGGCACAGGAGGTATCTGGTCCAAGACGTTGATATAGCGTGCCAATAAATGGATGATGCTGGATAACAGATCCTCACGTTCATGCCATCCCATGCTCTCAAGAAAGACTCCGAACATTTGAGGAAATCATGAGGTGGAGGACTTGCAACCGTTCTCAGAGTGGCGCGTATGCTTCTTTCGACATCCTCGTCAAGTTCCTCTGCGGCGACTTCAGGGACAGCGTCGAAGAACAGTTGGTAACCGAATGTCGGAAACGTTGAGACGAGATCCTTGATAGGTAGGAAATGAGTGGCTGCTGGGATGTACTACGGAAACTGTCAATGAGAGAGGTCAAAGAGGACATATGGACATGCATACCGGAACGACGATCCCAACAACCCCTTTGAAGATGTCCGGGCGTCGACGAGCAGCTTCATAACAGACTGCAGAACCCCAGTCATGACTGAAGGTGGTCACAATTGAGCGATCGTACTAAATTATAGCAGACTCACCCCATACAAATCGCCGAACTGACCTTCGCATGCTCAAGGAGACAGACTAGGTCGCCAACCAGGTCCGCCATTGTTCCTGACGACTCAGGATTTCCGGGGTGGTCCGATTCCCCGAAGCCCCGCAAATCAGGAACAACGAGATGATAGTCATTCTGCTCTACAATTCAGGCAGGTTTCGATGCGTCGATGCGGAGAACTGACCTTGAATGCATCTATCTGATACGACCATGTACTCCATAAACTCGGCCATCCATGAACCATGAGGAGGGTTGTAGAAGCATTCGGGTTGATATCCACGTATTCTGGGAGAGCTATCAGATAGATGTGACGGGATCGGACTCGAGCGCAACGTACTCAAGTTAATATCGACAACCTTCTCCACAGGACCTCGTCGAACTGCCTGGCAGCGAGCATTATTCTTGGGATATTGTCGCGGATTGAAAGTCGCTACGGCCTCCTGGGCCGCACCGAAGCAAGCCAGGAGGAACAGCCAGTGCTCCAACGCCATACCTATCATCGGGATATCGTGTTGTGAGGGTGTGAGTCGGGAAAATGGGAACGGTGATAACGCACGAAAGGAATGGTCTCGTCGTTTTAATGTCCCGAGGCAACGAGTGAATGTCTGCACAGCAGAACAGCCAAGATGATGATGTTTTGTGATGTGTTTGAAGAGCGGGACTAGGCAACCGCTATTTATACATCTTATCGACAGGTGCCACGGTTTTGGTATTAGAAACTGTGCCAGGATGGAACGAAATCAATGACGGTGAGTTCATCTCGGAAGCTAGCTGGAATTAATACTTCTCATTACTTGTGCGTCTGTTGTCTCCTTGATGTCAATGTCGTCCCCGTACCGAACCCAGTGTATCTTGATGTCCTGTGGAAATAGAACAGACATCAAATGCACATTGAGGGATTCAAACAAACAACGATCAGGAGTGATGAAACCAAAGGCAACTTGATGCTGGATGCAATTGTCAGATGCTTTATGATACACGATGGTGAAGAGCAAGGAAAGATATGGTGCCAAACGAAAAACCAGACTTCTATGGCGAAAATCAAGAGAGCAAGGACGACAGCGATGAGACGGATGCGTTTAAGACGGAAGTGGAATAGACAGCGCGGGTTTGTCAAATGAAGTCTCAGTCGACATCCTCCATGCCGCCTGGCACAGGTGGGAATGGGAAAGGTAGCGGGGCCGGCGGCCCATGGCTAGGAGGCGGTGGTCCAAACGAGAAAGACGCTATTGGCACAACTTGCGGAGAAGTGGTTGATGTTGTCGACGCTGGGGCTGGTCCAGGTACGAACATCGGTGCACTTGAAGACGAGCCAGTGCGAGTTTGGTTGGCGTTGTTTCCAGTATTGCGATTCGCTTGCCCTTTAGTCAACGTGCGACGCGTGTCTCCCCGACCCGGTTTGCTTTTCTTGCGCTGTACTTTTGCGAAAGACGAGAGGTTGCTCAGAGCTTCCAGGAGGTGATTCTTGTTTGGCCGATCCCTTAGTCTAAGAAATAGACAATTGGACCTAACAGGATAATTAATGATAGACGGGAAATGCTTACCGGCCGACCATCTCGCTTATAATATCGGCTCCTCGCAAGTAAGGCATCTTCTCGATCGCGTTCGCATAAAGTCTCGCAAGAATAGGGGTGCCACCCTTCATTGTCTCGCCCAAGTGCACCCAGCCATCAAATCTCAACTTCAAGTTTGGTCGAAACTCCTCTCTAAGGTCATCTAAGTCCGCGTCGTTCTGGTCCAGGTCGACATAGTTGAGAAGATCAGCATCATCGCCCTCATCTACCCCAGGCAACATGGGAAGGCCCATCATCATTGCTGTGAATGCCAGCGGATGCATTGGCCCGCTGGACGTTGTCAACACCTGTTCTACCCAGTGCTCGATACGGGCCTTCCTAGCAGGCGTTCCAATGCGCAGATTCAGTATTTCAGCGAGTTCCTTCTTGTTGGGTTCTTCCTCGATGTGGGCAAAACACGAACGGATGCTGGAATGGATCGCACTGAGGGAGTCTTCTAGCTCCTTTTCGAGGATCCTGAGGGCCTGTCTGGAATATGATGTGCCATCGAGCGTAGCGACTGCATACTGCAGGCTAACAGCATCTCGTGGTCGAATGAGATACATATAAGATTCAAGAAGAGATGAAATCTTCGGCAAGTCGCCATCGGATAAGTGGATATCGAGGGCGGTAATAAGGGTGTCAGGGCTGTCGCCTGCGATGTCGGACAGGAGGCTCGATATGCGCGCTTCAGTAGCTTTCAAATCACCACTGATCGCCAGCAGAGTATGATGGAGACGTATGGAGGGTGATTGGCGGAAAACAGTAAACAAATGTGTCTCGACACAGTCTCTTAGAGGCATTCGCTGTCGGTTCAGACTCTCTGGCCAGTAGCTTGCGCGAAAGTTGCACAGACACCGGTCGGTTTCGTCGCTATCGTATTCAGAGTCATCGTCGACGCAGGAGTAGTCTCCGAAAAGGTCATCATCGAAGTCCTCCTCGTCTTCTGGGTCCTCTTCGTCCTCGTCCTCATCATCGTCCCGCGCTATGACGGTGAGTCTATGCTCAACTCAGATGGGTGGTATGCTGACCTGGCTTCCCTCCATACAAGAGCCTCTGCAATGCATTATCACCAAGGACAGACTGAATGTCTTCCAGACAGTCAGGGACCTTGCCCCTGTCTCGTTGGGAACCCTTTGCGAACAAGCACACGAACAGATCACGCCATATCCAGAGAAGGATGCGGTTGATGTTTTGAGGACCCATGACAGCAAATTCTTTCACTATCTTGCCGTGCTTGTCCTTCAGCGCGAATTCCACGGGCAAGTTCATGACGGAACATTTGCAGCTGCATTCTGGGTAAACGGAACGGGCAGAATACATGAACACACCACGCACCCCCCAAGAGTCGAACTGTCAGCAAGTTGGGCCAATGCATCCGCCACAAAAAGAAGACAGCTGTGAGCAACGAGGAAGTTGATATTGTATTCGTAGACGGAGATCCATATGTCGTTGAGCCAGCTGACAAGGCTATCCACAATCTCTGACAGCAGTTCTTCACGATTGCTCCGCTCTTTGATGAAGGAGACCTTTGCGTCTCGTGCTAGATCGTCGAGCAAGTCGTTAATCTGTTTTCTCTTTCCTCGAAGGTCGAGCTTCGGAGCCTTCTTATATTTGGTCTGAAGACGCGTCGCGGCTGAAATCACTTTGCGCCAGAAGAGTTGGCAATAAGAGCAGGGGTTTTTTTGAGAAACTGACCTTCTTTCCTCCTGTCCTTCGGCATGACGTCCAACAAGCCAGCTAAATGTTTCTCCACCAACAATTGTTGGGCCTCCAGAGGCAAAGTGTTGAAAACTTGCGTAAACCTAATATTCGGCAGATTAACGAGAGTAGGCTTAGATGAATTAAACACTTACTTTGAGCTCATCTTGACATTTGACTAGCCTTCTGGGTAATCTCAGACAACAGGATCGAACAAGCAGTAAGTTAGGACGAGTTAAGAAAGGAAGTGTGCAATCTATGTCGCTACGGTATATGGCTGATCTAAACAGATCAAACAGGTGCGGTAGGACTAGCTAGACGTCACCTTGAATCCGTCGATCCTCGATCTTATACAGGATACAAGTTGTGGAACCCCGTCGGTCAAGCATGAAACACCTGGAAAGGTTGAGAAGAGTCCAATGAGTTCTGGCACCGGGTGGGTGGGACTCTCGACAACCTCAGAAGGTGCGTCGAGCTAAGGGAGCGGTGGGCGGGGCGAAAAAGGCGGTTCTGCGCTTGAGGCGGGCAAGCGCTGGTTCCGTGGGCGTGGTGGAGGAGGAAAGGGTTTCACCGATCACCCACGCCCACCTCGTCACATAGACACTGTTCTTGGTCACGCTCATTTTTCCCCTGTCCTAGAACTCAAATCTATGTCGCTACGGTATATGGCTGATCTAAACAGTGCGGGTAGGACTAGCTAGACGTCAACCTGGAATCCTCGGATCCTGCGATCTTGATACAGGATACAAGGTATTGGTGGAACCCCGTCGGGGTTCAAGCAGGAAACACCTGGAGGTTTGGAGAGAGTCCAATGAGTTCTGGCACCCCAATGGGTAGGAGCCCATCGACGCGTGGAACGAAGAAGGACTCCCCCAAACTAGAAGACGGGTGGAATACTCACCAAGCATAGAAGAACATGGATGTTGATCATCTCACATGCAGCATGGCAAGCCGAATGAAGGGATCGAGAATCAGCGAGTTCTGGATGTAAGGGGCCAGAATAGTGGCGTGTTTGCGGAGATAAAGAGTAAACGCATCGCTTGACCAGCGGCCAATGGCACGGACCACATCAAATGGAACACCACGAAGCATGTACTCCAGGACACTGCCAATGCGAATTCCGTGGCCTTGCAAAGGCCCTACTCCAGCTGCAACAGCAGCAGAGTTGATACGCTTCATAAATTCAGGACGAGAAAGAGGACGAACAACCCCTGAAGCACGTTTCCAACTGAACAATGCATCACCTGGGGCTGGGTTGTTGATGAGGAAGTGATTATCCAATGCCGCTTTCGGGTCTGAGGGGCCATCCTGAGGCGACCAATACACAGTCTCACCATGTGGCGCACATTTGGTCCATGGAAGATTAAAGCTGGTGACAGGGAGATTCAATCTTCCTGCATTGTCATTGACAGAAACGTCAGAGCGTTTCACGTGGCGTGTTGGGATGAAGCCCCTAATGGAAGGGACAGTAAACTCTCCAAGTCGAGATGCTGACCAGAAGGTAGTTGTTAAGCATGCAAAAACAGCAGCATCAAGAGGGAGGGAGAGGTTCAGTTGTGACTGAATCTTGGCTATAATGTCAGGTGTAAATGGCTCACGCTTTGGGTGGCGAGACGATGGTGGGGCTAGCCAGTCAACAGCTGTCAAAGCTGATGATGCACGAGTATCGTCAATGGTCCATTTCAAACCATGTAGGGTGTGCCATGCCTTGACACCATAGAAATAGTTCTTGAGAGTCGAACCCAGTAGGCTCCTGCCAAGGCAGCAAGAAAATCAAGCAAAAGGATCTCGCTAGCAGGTCCTCGCTCGATCTCAGGGACTGGGGTATCCGAGGTCACAGTAGTAGTGGAAAATATAGAGACCAGATCCGTAATTTTCCTTTGTGCCTGGTGCCCATGCGAATGACATCATGTCTAGGATGCGCTCGAGAACAATGCCTGACATTGATAATGATGGAGGGCTGCTTGGAGAAGGAGCAGGAAGCCAAAGACGTAGCGGATCTACAGCACGGCACTGGGGGCGAAGCAATGAGGTGGAAAGAAGGAGCGTGCACGACAGCAAGGTGGGTGAGAACATAGGAAGGGGGAGCTGAACGTTGAATGGCCGACTTGTAGGGGCAAACCGATTTGACCTACGTGAAGTTCCTGCTGTAATCTGGGAAGAAACCGAGCTGCTCGTTGAAGTGGATGGTGTTGAAGGAGTTTCGAGCTGCTCGGTCTGTGTCAGAGATGTACTTCGACGCTGGCGTAGGATAACGACCCTCTTGTTGAAGTTTGATTTCAGCAGAGGAGAAGGGTTGATCAGCATTGGTGACAAGCTCGCGGAGGGCATCAGGTATTGTGGCTGGTGGTAGAAGGAATGATCGTGATGGGTAGATGCCANGCACTCTCGACGTAACTTGTGAAGACACAATCGATGAAGCCTCGAGATTCCAAACAGTTGTGGGTCCGCTCAAAGGATGCATTGATCTCACTGTTTCTGCTCCTTCCATTCCACCATCCCTCAATGACACCCTTGTTATCCCCATGAACCTTGAGTCTTTGACCAGATGGGGCAAGTTGGGTAAGGATGTCAACGAGGAACTCAAAGCCAACTGCCTCAGCCCAGCCAATGTCACGTTGGCCATTGAGTGTTCGCCATCCAGGGAGGAGACGCCATGCCCGCCACCTCTCTCCAATGACAATAGCGATCCCGACCTCAGAGCTGGCATCCGAGAACGCGCCAATATCTGAGACATCGTGCGAGACTGGAATTTGCCGAGTGAGGGATGTTGAGGTGAAACGGTCAAGCCACCATTGCAGTTGGGGTCGCACTGGTGCAGGAGCATGTCGTGGCATGAAAGGACGGTTATCGAAGATGCCCAGCATGGCCTCCAGTCCGGTGAGGCGAGCTCGTCCTGAAGGGATGACCAAGCATGCATGGAGGAGCTTCCCATAGAGTTTCTGGGCTTCCTCGAGGATGTGCGTCGGCGATGAGAGCCACATCTTGATGGCCAGGGTATATTTGGCAACCTTAGCAGGTGCGAGGGATACAGAGCATGCTTTGAGGTCCCAGATGAGGCCAATGTAAGGGGGAGAATAGCAAAAAGGCATGTCCTTTGAGGATTCCCAGGGGATACCCAGGCGTTCGGAAAGCCTGTCAATGTCTGCCAGGGAATATGTGTAATCCTGATCCCCAGAAGAATGTGAAGATGCCATGGAAGGTCCTGGAGTGGAAACTACAATCCTCCACCATCTCGAAGATAGCACCATCAGGCAAGACTGTACCTCCAAACCAAATTCCCCTCCGGAGTGATTAGGGCTAAGAATAGAAAGTTCTCGATGCCTGATCCCGAACACGGTTTATAATCATCAAGAAGATGCGGTGAATCCGGAAGAAAGGTGGTCATCACCAATGGACAACAGGCAATGCCCCGAGAACGAAAAATATCAGCAGCAGCATCACTGAGCTTCCCATAAATCCCCCCAGATGGGCGAGCACCAAAAGCAGCACAAGTATCAATGCAAAAAGAATCATCATCAACTCGAACAACAGAGGCAGGCCACTGGGAATGATGGAGGGGAATTGTACGATATGCCTCAGCCACATCACGTACAGCAGCCTGAGAATGAGGAGGAAGTGAGGAAATAATAAAACAAACAACAGCAAAAGTCCCCCATGTGCAGGGGAAATCACCAGAATTAACAAAGGAATTGATAGAGAAATTTGGAGCTGAAGGAGAAGGTGAAAGAGGAAAAGAAAAATTCTGAATAACACGGTATTTGCCTGGTTTAGCAGGCTTCTCGACAATTGAGAATGGTGAAGATTGAAAAGGTCCAAGAAAAAATTCAATATCGGAAGCAGAATAGGGACCGATATAACGGCCCTTAGAAATTTCAGCAGAAACAATGTCCAAAAAATGAGAATGAAATTCCATAACTGAAGGCTTGTTGGAAGGAGACTGAGTGCGAGAAAGACGAGGAAAATCTGCAATGAAACCCTGCCGAAGGCCATTGACAATGTCAGGGTATTTGGCTGTGAGTTGTCCTTCATGTAAAAGAACAGCCCACTCATCGGCATGATAAGGTGTGCAAGGTTCAAGCTTTCTCCGCTCGAGGGCAGTTGAAAGCTCCATGCGAGGTTGAGAGACATCCCGAGCATAAGTGGCGGCTGGGGTGGGAGGAACTCTGACATCTGGAGCGCTGCCAGTCGAAGCAGAGTGGCTGACCACTCGAGCGGACCTGGAGAGTCTGCCCGTCGCGCGATGCAATAGTGGCATGACTGTTGTTCCAAAGCCGGGTAGCGGCGCACGTGGAAATGGCATGTCGGTGGCGGCCAAGGCAGACGGCGCAAGGGGCAAGGCCACGCTCTCTTGCGCCCGTAGAAAAACCCTTCTTTGCTGGGCTTGGGATGGGGGACGCTGAGCGTCTTCGGAGCACATGAGGTTGTCTCTCCTCCAAGCGGTGGAGCCGAGCAGCAGTCTCGCGATCATGCTGTGGCATGGTGGCAAAATTGGGCAATAGCGGGCATAGCATCATAGCGGCGATAGCAGGCATAGCATCATAGCAGCGATAGCGGGCATAGCAGTGGCGGCAAACATATCATGGCATAGCGTGGCATAGCATAGCACAATAGCAAAGGAAAGCGATAGCAGGAGATAAGTGAAAGAGGTAAATTAGTGACTGAGGAAGTTAAATGTAGGTGGTTGGACGCACCACATCGTCTCGTCGCCTCCTTTCCTCGCGATAAACTTCATCGCGAGTCCGCTCCATGATGGTCTCGTTGATGTTGCCCAAATAGTATGGACCCTTGATAGAAGTCAGAGCTACATGCCAGCGCTTACGCTGCTCGCTCTGGTAACGGAGAAGGGTGCGATAATCGAGAGCGTCTTCGTTGAACCCAAGGTCGTGCGCCAAGATCCCTGTCCAAAAGCTCTCAAACATGAGGATGCGCTCCGCAGGCCAGCGTGTGTTCTCCATGGCTTCGAGTGCTCTCGGGACAGCATGGGAGAACTGCTCCCAAGATAGCGCACTGTCGTCGAGAGCGGTGGCTTTGAGTGATGATGCTGGCACGGCAGTCAGTGATCCGTCTTCGCCCCGCATGAAGTCCATCTTGTCATTCTCGAGGGAACCAGGGTCGGCTGTCCCAGCCTTGATTCCAGCGTTAGTGAAGTGCCAAAGCGGGACATAATCCCCTTTAAGGAGTTTGGCGAGGACAGGTGCAGCCGGGGATAACGTTGAGGAGGACATGGTGGGAATCGGGCGACTGGGATCGATGGGCGTGTGTTTATTTCTGTACTTCTTTGCTTCTTCCTTGAGGAAAGCCTCATGTTCTTGCAGTTGTTCTTGCTGTTTTGCCAACAATGCAGCGGCCTCGGCGTCTTTGGCGATGCGTGCTTCTTCAGCCGCGTTAGCAGCCTCTTGATCCAGGCGAGCCTGCCACGCGAGCTTCTCGTCGTCGTTGCGCGCCGTCCAGTCGTTCTTCAAAAACTCGATGGCGTCAGCCTCGGAACGCTGGTCGGAGACGAGGGCCTCACGGAGAGGGGTATATTTGTCGGCGGCAAAATCGGGGCAAACTGCCAAGTTGGGGTCATCGGTAGATGCGGGCATGCTTATAGATTACGAGAGAAGTGCGAAAAAGGCGGTTCTGCGCTTGAGGCGGGCAAGCGCTGGTTCCGTGGGCGTGGTGGAGGAGGAAAGGGTTTCACCGATCACCCACGCCCACCTCGTCACATAGACACTGTTCTTGGTCACGCTCATTTTTCCCCTGTCCTAGAACTCAAACATAAGGCCACCAGAAGCGCGGTCCGGGATTGAAGCTCCGCTCGGAGTCAGAAAGTGCCTA
>MPNV01002358.1:0-11792 GCA_013376435.1 Cyclocybe cylindracea
GTGGTGCAAACGCCGAAGCTCCCACGACGCCATACCCCCTCGCAAAAACGGGGCAGGGGACTAGGATGAGAGGGCATCGAGTCCTGGCTACGGACCCAAACCTGTCGCCCCCTGTTCGGGGTCAGAAGACGCGCCTCATGCGCAAATGTCCAGCACCACCCGGGAGGTGGCAATTTTGAAGCCTTGAGGCCGGCCAGCCAGATACGTCCCAACCCGAAGCCTGAGACAGAGGATTAGTGGGACCGCAGTAATTAGCGAAGTCCCGATAGGATGGTAGGCGCGGGTCCCCCAACCCTAAGGCTGGATTGGCGTCGATTCACCGTAAATCCCCCAAAGGGGAATAACCCTGCCTACCCTGTTACCCGACACCTGAGCGGTCCCGGTTGAAGCCGAACGCGAGCGGGTTGTGCTTCATAAATGACGCGAGATCCCCAAAAAACTTGGGGAAGTACACAGCATACGAGTTGCGACAACGCAACAGGATATGTTCGCGGGTTTGGATGGGAGCGAGCCCACACTCACACGCGGGGTTTTCAGGTATATTGAAGCGTACGTAGTACTCTCCAATGGGCGCGTGGTCAGTTATGCACCGACACACACGAGCGAAATCCGTCATTCGGTTTCCAAAGAAGTTGAGCGACGGACCTTGGTTCAGGTACGTGGGGGTGTACGGCCGCCCATCAGGCCGCCGGAGACGCAGGAAGTTGCGCCCCCGATAGGTAGGGTCCTGGAACATGGTCGCCCATGAGTCCAAGACTGAGTGAGCTGCCCTCGAGCAAAGGGAGTCGAGCGATGTATCGACAGTGCGGCGGCCGACACGGACTTTGAGACTGGTCACATAGTCGTGAACAGCTCCATGAATATCCCAGCGCAAGCTGGAAGGGATGAAGACAAAGGTAATGCGACAGAGGTCATCCACCGTGAACCACTCGCTGAGGGCGCGACAAACTGCCAGGGAGAAAGCCTGGCCAGAGTGCACGGAAGGGTCAACCGCACGCTGAGCAGAGCCCAGCGAGTCAGTGAAGACCATGATGTGCTGACAGCCGGCCTGCTGAGTAGCGAGGCGGACAGCCGCGGAGATGGCATTGAGTTCCGCGTCAGGCGCAGTAACCCTGCCAGAGACATAGCGAGTCCTGTCGAGCTCACGATGTCCCTTGTAGATAATGGCTGCCGAAACAGCCTGGTGAGCCGACGAGAGGGGTACAGACCCATCCGACGCTGCCAGCACCGTGAGGGGATCAGCCCTCGCTTTCGCGATGAGCTCATCCAAGTAGGGTTTCCGATCGACCCCTGGGGTACGATCGTCAAAGAAGACGTGGTCCGCATAGCGGTCCAGCAGGCGGTCACCTGGCTGGGCCTCAGGAGCAAAAGGCTCGAAAGATTCGGTCAGAGCAGGGAGACGGTCAATGATCTCCATGACCGTAGAAGAAACACGACCTCGCATAGACGGGGTCATCTGAGCGGAAGAGCGTGGGTGGGGTTCTGCGTTCTTGATATACGCTGAGCTCAGCATGGAGTGCAGCGGGTGGGTATCTGAGAGGGTAGCGACGCGATACACCGCTCGCGCAGCCAGCTTCTTCAGCATGAGATGGACGGGAATGAGGCCAGCGAGGGCCTCAAGCGCGCCTGTGGGGGAGGTGCGGAACGCACCTGTGATCCAGAGAGCAGTCTTGCGCTGCATCCTGTTGAGGTGGGTCAGGGCCATCTTGTAACGACCGCCCTGGAAGTACCACAAATGATAGCCGTATGTCGCAATGGGTACGACGCACGACCTGTATAGTAAGCACCTCTGTTTGGGAGTGAGGCCTCTTGTAGAGTTCCCAAGCATGCCCATGGCTTGCACGGTGGTGAACGCCTTGGTGGCGTAGAAACGAACGTGCTCATGAAAAGTGAGCGCGTGGTCAAAGTAGAAGCCCAGGTACCTCCAGTAGGTCTTGGGCTTCAGGAGGGTATTGCCAGTGTGGGGTGCGTACCCCAGATCAAGCGAGGGATTATACGCATCGTGGCGATGCGTGAAATGAAACAACTCGGTCTTGTCATGTTCAAGGACGAGTGCGAAAGCGGTAAATAAGACAAAGATAATCCTATAGGCCTTACGCAGGCCCACATTATTATCGTCGAGTTCCTTGGACTGGGCCAAAATGGTCCCGTCATCCACAAATGACAGAAGCGTCGTCTGGAGCGGCGCCGCCCTGATGTAGTAGAGTTTCATCACTGGGGCGATGAAGAGTCCTGAAATGACAGGGGAGAGCGCAGAGCCCTGCCCTACCCCGACATCGGCAGGCCGGGGTGTAGATTGGAAGGAGTTCCAGCAGTAAACTGTGGAGCGCCCAACCAGATAATCGGCAAAGAAGTTCACCAATAGCGGCGGGAATCCTTGCTTGCGAAGAACAGCCATGAACATATCATGGTTGATAGACGGGAAGAACTGCGCAATGTCAAAAGCCAGTGCGCTAGTCTGGAGACCCTTCACCCACCCCGCTCGCACAAGATGTGTGAGGATCAATCCAGCGTCCTCCGTTGACCGTTGGCGTATACCGCCAAGTTGGTTGGGATGGAAGATATCATGCTTGACAGCGTCAAACTGTATCTGGTTGGCCAGCATCTTCTCGAAAAGTTTTCCGAGAGTGATGAGTAGAACGATAGGCTGGAAAGCCTTCGGAACAGAGTAGGAGGGCTTATTCGGTTTGGGTACAATGACCGAAAGCGACTCCTTGAATATGCGTGGCCAGCGCCCCACCCGAAGGGAAGCATTAGCCAACACGATAAAGAGGGCAACGACGTGTGGATCCTTAACCAACTCTTTAATATGGGCCCACGTTACGTGGTCCAGTCCAGGAGCAGAAGTGTTGGAGCACCCACTAAGGGCACTCTTCAGTTCATGCTCTGAGAAGTCTGACCACTCCCTGACTGGTTCGTCGGGGAGTCCGTCAAGGACAGAGGCATCGTACGCCCGACCAGAGGCCGAGTTGTACGTGCCGTGGAGGGCGTCCCAAAGCTCAGAGTATGAGCTAAAGAGCGCCCTTAGTGGGTGCTCTTACACCTCTGCCCCTGGACCGGACCACGTTACGTGGGCCCATATTAAAGAGCTGGTCAAGGATCCACACATCCTTGCCCTCTTTATCGTGTTGGCCAATGCCTCCCTCCGGGTGGGGCGCTGGCCATGCATATTCAAGGAGTCGCTATCAGTCATTGTGCCCAAGCTGAATAAGCCCTCCTACTCCGTTCCGAAGGCCTTCCGGCCTATCGTTCTGCTCATCATGCTCGGAAAATTATTCGAGAAGATGCTAGCTAACCGGATACAGTTTGACGCAGTCAAACATGATATCTTTCATCCAAACCAGCTTGGCGGTATACGCCAACGGTCAACGGAGGACGCTGGATTGATCCTCACACATCTCGTGCGAGCGGGGTGGGTGAAGGGTCTCCAGACGAGCGCTTTGGCCTTTGACATCGCGCAGTTCTTCCCGTCCATCAACCATGACATGTTCATGGCTGTTCTCCGCAAGCAAGGGTTTCCACCTCTTTTGGTGAACTTCTTTGCTGATTATCTGGTCGGGCGCTCCACAGGTTACTGTTGGAACTCCTTCCAGTCCACACCCCGGCCTGCTGACATCGGGGTAGGGCAGGGCTCTGCGCTCTCCCCTGTGATCTCGGGACTCTTCATCGCCCCAGTAATGAAGCTCTATTACATCAAGGCGGCGCCGCTTCAAACGATGCTCCTGTCTTTTGTGGACGACGGGACCATCCTGGCCCAGTCCAAGGAACTCGATGATAATAATGTGGGTCTACGTAAGGCCTACAGAATTATCTTTGTTTTATTTACTGCCTTCGCGCTCGTTCTTGAACATGACAAGACCGAGCTGTTTCATTTCACGCGTCGCCATGACGCGTATAATCCCTCGCTCAATTTGGGGTATGCACCCCACACCGGCGAGACTCCTCTCAAGCCCAAGACCTATTGGAGGTACCTGGGCTTCTACTTCGACCGCGCGCTCACCTTTCATGAGCACGTTCGTTTCTACGCCACCAAGGCGTTCACCACCGTGCAAGCCATGGGCATGCTTGGGAACTCTACAAGAGGCCTCACTCCCAAACAGAGGCGCTTACTATACAGGTCGTGCGTCATACCCATTGCGACGTACGGCTATCGTCTGTGGTACTTTCAGGGCGGTCGCTATAAGATGGCCCTGACCCACCTCAACAGGATGCAGCGCAAGGCTGCTCTTTGGATCACAGGTGCGTTTCGCACCTCTCCTACAGGCGCGCTTGAGGCCCTCGCTGGCCTCATCCCCATCCACCTTATGCTGAAGAAGTTGGCAGCGCCAGCGGTGTACCGCGTCGCCACCCTCTCTGACACCCACCCTCTGCGCTCCATGCTGAGCTCGGCGTATATCAGGGATGCGGAACCCCACCCACGCTCCTCTGCCCGGATGACCCCATCTATGCGGGGCCGTGTTTCATCTACGGTCATGGAAATCATTGACCGCCTTCCAGCTCTGACCGAGTCTTTTGAGCCTTTTGCTCCAGAGGCCCGGCCAGGCGACCGCCTGTTGGACCGCTATGCGGACCACGTCTTCTTTGACGATCGTACCCCGGGGGTCGATCGGAAACCTTACTTGGATGAGCTCATCGCGAAGGCGAGGGCTGATCCCCTCACGGTGCTGGCAGCGTCGGATGGGTCTGTACCCCTCTCGTCGGCTCACCAGGCTGTTTCGGTGGCCATTATCTACAAGGGACGTCGGGAGCTCGACAGAACTCGATATGTCTCTGGCAAGGTTACTGCGCCTGACATGGAACTTAATGCCATCTCCGCGGCCGTCCGCCTTGCTACCCAGCAGGCTGACTGTCGACACATTATGGTCTTTACCGACTCGCTGGGCTCTGCTCGGCGTGCGGTCGACCCCTCCGTGCACTCTGGCCAGGGCCACTCCCTGGCGGTGTGTCGCGCCCTCAGCGAGTGGTTCGCGGTGGATGACCTCCGGCGCGTTACCTTTGTATTCGTCCCTTCCAGCCTCCGCTGGGATATTCATGGAGCCGTTCACGAATACATGACCGGTCTCAAAGTTCGTGTCAGCCGCCGCGCTGTCGACACATCGCTCGACTCCCTTCGCTCGAGGGCAGCTCACTCAGTCTTGGCACTTCTATAAGCTAGGTACATGTATCATATACTGCATTTTACCAGTACGTGAGCATACGTCCTGAGTGGGATTGGGCAGTCCGCCACCAGAGGCCCACCTGCCGGGTGTGCCGGGGCTCCTGGATGGGGGCGGGAGCCACCAACATGCACAAACAATGCAGGAAACAGTGCCCGAACACTGCTCCTCGTCGTTTGGGGGGTTCCCACCACCGTTTTCGGTGGGGAAAAGGCGCCAACGACGGCGAAACATATTTCGCCGTCGTTCTGCACCATTTCCCCCGCCCCCGGTGGGCGGGATGGGCTGGATTGGGTAGGGTAGGTTTGGATGACGCGGCCATTTTCGAACGTCGCGCTATTTTTAGATAATGATGAATTATGTTATTCTNGCCTGATGGGCGGCCGTACACCCCCACGTACCTGAACCAAGGTCCGTGGCTTAACTTCTTTGGAAACCGGATGACGGATTTCGCTCGCATGTGTCGGTGCATAACTGGCCACGCGCCCATTGGAGAGTATTATGTACGCTTCAATATACCTGAGAACCCTGCATGTGAGTGTGGGCTTGCGCCCATCCAAACCCGTGAACATATCCTGTTGCGCTGTCGCAACTCGTACACCGTTTACTTCCCCAGATTCTTTGGGGATTTGGCATCTTTTATGAAGCACAACCCGCTGGCGTTCGGCTTCAACCGGGACCGCTCAGGTGTCGGGTAACGGGGTGGGCGGGGTTATTCCCCTGTGGGGGATTTANGCAGGAAACAGTGCCCGAACACTGCTCCTCGTCGTTTGGGGGGTTCCCACCACCGTTTTCGGTGGGGAAAAGGCGCCAACGACGGCGAAACATATTTCGCCGTCGTTCTGCACCATTTCCCCCGCCCCCGGTGGGCGGGATGGGCTGGATTGGGTAGGGTAGGTTTGGATGACGCGGCCATTTTCGAACGTCGCGCTATTTTTAGATAATGATGAATTATGTTATTCTCGGTCCCTGTCAGATCCATCCACGTGCCCTTCCAATCGCCCTAAAATAGGAATATCGGAATCGCTTCGAAAGGCATCGTTGGCCATCCGGCGAGCTCGGGCACACTCAAAACCACACCAAAAAAATCTCGAAAAAATCATATTAAATTGGAATAAAATAAATACATGGTGTGGGTGGCTCTACAGCCACCCACTATGAGATAGAGGCAGAACGAGCAGAAACGGCGCATTCATTGCGCCGTTTCTGCTCGGTTATGCTCATTCTTGCGTCGGGCTGGCATTTCTCGCCCTTGCGCCGTGCTCGTGCAGCCGTGAGGATGGACACAGCGCAAGGGCGAGCACAGCTGTGGGAGGAGCACGGCGAGCAGGACAACAGCGCGGGCCCATCTTCGCTGTTGTCCCTGTCCCTGTCCCCGTCCCCGTCCTGTCCTCATCATCGCCGTCCTGTCCTCGTCGTTGCCCCATCCCATCGTTGCCCCATCCCATCGTTGCCCCATCCCATCGTTGCCCCATCCCATCGTCGCCCCGTCCCGTTGTTGCCCCGTCCCGTTGTTGCCCCGTCCCATCGTCGCCCCGTCCCATCGTCGCCCCGTCGTCTTCCTCGCCCTCGTCCTCCTCGCCCTCGCCCTCGTCCTCCTCGCCCTCGCCTTCATACTGTCCTCCTCGCTCCGTCCTCGCCCTCGTCACTCTGTCCTCGCTGTCCTCGCCCCGTTGTCGCCCCGTCCTCGTCGCCCCGTCCTCGTCGCCCCATTCTCGCCGTCCTCACCCNTTTCACGCCGAAATATTAAGTTTTCGATTTGATATTGAATTGTTTTGTATTAAAATCGCAAAAGACTCGGCTTTTTTCGAGTTTTTTGCCTTTTACGGCCCCGCCGCCCCATCCCGCACCCCGTGGATGCCATGATAATTATTACCATTCATATCCGGACCCGCCCAACCCATTTTTAGGCCCCCGCCGCACCCACAGTGCTCGGGCACTGTTGCCTGCATTGTTTGTGTGTGTTGACAGGTCCTGCCCACAGCCGCGAGCCCCGGCACACCTGGCAAGGCCATCCCAATGAACTCCGGTAGGTGGACTGTAAAAATACAGTCCTGACCTATGAGGATACCCTGTAAAAATACAGTGTATGATGTATTTTTCCAGCGGATAGAAGTGGCCGTCCTCACCCCGTCCTCGTCGCCCCGTCCTCGTTGTCCCGTCCTCGCCCCGTCCTCGCCGTCCTTGCCCATCCCTCATGCCCCGCCCTGTCGCCGTCGTCACCCCGTCATCCCATCCCATCCGCACCGTCGTTGTCGCCCCATCCTCGCGATGGCCCGTCCCCTACGGAAGGGGAGGACCCGAGGGGTGATGAAAACGAACGTCGATTCGAATCGACGTTCGTTTTCGTAACAAAGCGGTGGGCGAGAGAGCAGGGGAACACGAGAGGGTGTGTACGAGGGGGCGAGAGCAAGGGAGGGAGAGGGAGAGAGCAAGGGAGAGGGCGAGAGCAAAGGAGAGGCGCGAGAGTGAGGGAGGGGCGAAGCATGGGAGGGCGAAGGGCGAGGGAGGGCGAGGGGGGAAGGGGGCGAGGAGCGAGGGCTGAGGCGGGGAGCGAGGGAGTGAGGGCGAGGGGGCGAGGGAGCGAGGGCGAGGGAGCGAGGGAGTGAGGGCGAGGGCGAGGGCGAGGGCGAGGGCGAAGGCGAGAGCGAGGGAGCGAGGGAGCGAGGGCGAGGGAGCGAGGGAGTGAGGGCGAGGGCGAGGGCGAGGGCGAGGGCGAGGGCGAAGGCGAGAGCGAGCGAGCGAGATGGAGACGGTGAGAGGGAGACGGCGAAAACGAGAGGGCGAGAGCGAGAGGGCGAGAGCGAGCGAGCGAAGGGCGTGGGTGTCGCAGTTGGCGAGGGCATGGGCGAGAAGGCGGATCCGAGGGATGGAGGAGGGGAATGCGCCGGCCCACACCCCTATTGTGAGGGGAGGGGCACACGGCGGCTTTGTCGCGTCGTCATTGATGCCGGAGGAGGTCCTGTGAGGGTAGAAGTAGTTTAGTACTTATATAAGAACATAATAAAAGCGTTGACGTACCTTTTTTGCGTGTTTCGGGGCCGGTTCGCAGTGGGAGGTGAGCGGGGTGGTGGACAAAGACCAGGATCAACGATGTCGAACCATCGTTGATCATCGTTCGGCGAAATCCGGCCACGCGTCCCATTGGCTGGGACATGCGGCCCGATCCCTGCCCGTTCCGTTGGTCGACAACGGAACGTCTCCGATGCATGCAGAGCATGCCCTGGCCCTGTAAAAATAGTCGGAATATGTTACTATTAGGAGAGTACACATTATTACATTGTACAAAGAAAATATAACCGTTGTGGAATATTTTATGTGCTAAATTGTCTTGTGCTACTGCTGACTGTTGGGACTGTCATCATTATATGCTAGATTTCATGAGGGAAAACAGGCCGAATAAATATATAAAAATGGTAGATAGAATGTCTGATCACAATAGTACTTAGAAATGAAGCTCCCCTGACCAACTTATTAATTTTAGGATGTAATCTAAGAAACTACAAACGGTGCATTGGATTCCCAAATGAAATCAACTCAAGATGTGTCAATTTTCATGAACTGGCTCGTATTACAGGATCTATGTTAGAAATGCAGGCCAAAAATTTAATATGTTGTATTTATCTACTCAATGATCTGAAATACAAAGTTGTTTTGACGCTGAGGCTCGTCGAACGAGTGATATTCGAGGGGTTGGAACATCAGGAAACCGATGATCACCACGCGGGGGTGGTAACCTGGGCTCTGAGCTCATTCTCACTCAAATGTCATGATCGGAGTGGTCTCAATACATAGAGTATAGCCATGCAATTAATTACCGACATTAAAATGTGTGATTTTCCTCTTATCTCCAGTGTACGAGCTATTCCGTTGTCCACGAGCGGAACGTTGGCTGGCCGGACCGCGAGCACCAGCCAATCACATCGCTCGCGGCATCCGCCGGATAAGCAATCAACGATGCTCATCGTCATCGATGCCTGTCCTCGACCGCCACCTGGACCACCCCCTCGCCGTCCAACCCCTCGAATGACGCCTTAGGACCGAAAAAAGAGGTGAGTAATATGTTCTATTCATGTATATGCAAACTAACAAGTACTTTACTTCGATATTAGGTCACGAACGTCGACTTGAAGTCGACGTTCGTTTTCTCTCTCTTTCACGCCCCTCCCCTGCCATAGGGATGTGGGCAGGCCTTGGTCTCCCCCAGGCTCTCGCGCCTGTTGCCGCCCACCCCCACGCAGCCCATCACCCCCCCTTCAACAGGGATGGGGTGTTACTCTTCGTATGAGACGCCACCGCCTCTCCTTCCCTTCCTCTCCCCTTCCCTCTCCTCTCCTCTCCTCTCGCCAACGCCCTCGCCCTCGCCCTTGCCCTTGCCCTTGCCCTCACCCTCGCCCTCGCCAACACCCTCGCCCTTGCCCTCGCCAACACCCTCGCCCTTGCCCTCGCCAACGCCCCCGCCCTCGCCCTCGCCAGCGCACCCTCCCTTGCCCTTGCCTACGTCCTCACCCTTGCCCTTGCCCACGTCCTCGCCCTTGCATACGTCCTCGCCCTTGCATACACCCTCACCCTTCCTCGCCCTTCCTCGCCCTTCCTCGCCCTTCCTCGCCCTTCCTCGCCCTGCCCTATGCCCTCGCCCAGCACCCCTCCGCTTAACGGGGCGAACCGCCCACTTCAACATCCACCTCGTCGCCACCTCGTCGCCACCTCGTCACCTCCTTGCCTCTCACCCCACCTCCTGCCCCTCGTCTGCAGAGGCATGGCATCTCGTAGATGCCGTGTGACGTGTGGGTGGGGTGGTGTTTTGGGACGAGCTGAGAAAGACCACAAAGGCAGTCGAGCCGACAACGACGACAATGGCAACGACAGTGGAGAATCGGCGGCAGCGGCAAAGAACCACAATGGTGGCAAGGAACCAGGACGACGGGAGCGAGGAACGGAGACAACGGCGGCAGCGAGGATGGCGAGGATGACAGCGGCAAGGAACGGAGACAACAGCGGCAGTGAGGGCGATGCAGCGAGGACGGCGAGGACGGCGAGGACGGGACGGCGACGAGGATGGAGCCAGGACCACGGCAGCACGAGGACGAAGGCGAGACGAAGACGACGACGGGGGCAAGACGACGATGGGGAGAAGACGACTACGGGGAGAAGACGACGACGGGGAGAAGACGACGACGGGGAGAAGACACATCGGCGCAAGGACGAAGGCGGGAAAAGGCCAGGACAACACGAGAACAAAGAGAAGACGATGGGGGAGGATGGCGGTGGGACGAGCGAAGTGGCAGCAAGAAGTGGGAGACAGCAAGAACGAGCACACAGCGAGCACGGCGACGAGGAGGGCACAATGGCGAAGACAAAGACGTCGGCGACGGGTGTGGACGCGGCGGGTGGCTGGTGCACGACGAGGACGAGCAGCATCGGAGTGGAAGCGGCACGTTCATGACGCGCCGTTTCTGCTCGTTGTATCTGTATCTTACAGTGGGTGGCTCTACTAGCCACCCACACCATGTACATATTTTATTCCAAATTAATATACTTTTTTTTATCATTTTTTTTTGTGTGTTCTGAGGATGTCCGAGCTCGCCGTATAGCCAACGACGGCCCAACGTTCCGAGATTTCCATATTTAGGGCGATCGGAAGGGTCCATGTGGGTGGATCCCATCATTATCTAAAAATAGCACGACGTGCAAAAACCGCCGCGTCATCCAAAACCACCCTACCCAATCCAGCCCATCCCGCCTCCCGGGGGCGGGGGGAAATGGTGCAGAACGATGACAAAATATGTTTCATCATCGTTGGTGCCTTTTCCCCGCCGAAAACGGTGGTGGGAGCCCCCAAAACGACGAGGAGCAGTGCTCGGGCACTGTTTCCTGCATTGTTTGTGCATGTTGGTGGCTCCCGCCCCCATCCAGGAGCCCCGGCACACCTGGCAGGTGGGCCTCTGGTGGCAGACTGCTCAATCCCACTCAGGACGAATGCTCACGTACTGGTAAAATACAGTGTTTCATATAGAAATGTAGCGTACATGGCTGCGCTGAGTAGCGGACCACGCAGCGAACGGAGCCTGGACGGGCCACGAGGATGCAGCACCCCCCCTCCCCTTTTATTCTTCCTTTGAACGAACCCCCGCCTAAACCAATGCTTGCCTTGCAGAATCGGCGCCTATGCAGCCCCGAATTGCGCGGTGCGTGAGTGCTCCCCCCTTAGTTTTGGCATGCTGCCTACTCTAATGCGACCGCCGCCTGCAGACGCGATCTGGAAAGTCATTTGCTGAGTGGTCAGGCCCATACGCGACTGCAGCAGAGTCCGACTTCAACTTCCCTGCCTTGCTGGAGGAAGCCGTTTTCCGCGAAGCAGAAGAAATCGACGCAGAGGCCGACTTCCCCAGCCATGATTCACCACCGACGACTCCTGCGATCTCCCTGCCCCCGTCGCCGAAGCCCCGATTGGCGGACCTCGCGGAGTGCTCTGAATCGCCCCCCCTCGCCCCCCCCAGCGACGCTGCAAACTCGCGGAAGGCGCGCAAAACCCGAAAGAAGCACGCCCACTGAGCCAATAAACGCAAGAGGGATATGGAGGAGGGGTTCGGCGGCCACAAGGCACGGCCCAATGCCACCAAGAAGCACAAGACC
>MPNV01002358.1:20250-30759 GCA_013376435.1 Cyclocybe cylindracea
CTCGGGAGACTAAATTCCCACGTTCGCAAGTAAGCGCCCAAGGATCGCGCACACGCCGTTCCGAGTGTTTCGCAAGACTACTACGCTCTCTGTTCGTCAAGACTCGATCTCAACATCGCTCGAAGCCATCACGACGGTTTCGAAGAAGGGCTGGTTCCAGTTCGTAATTCCATTTACTCACTTCATTTCCTTTTCTGTTGTTCCGCACCTCGTCTCCCCTATCTTTTTCATCCCCAATCCCAATCCGCCGTGTGGGCTGTGAAAATCTGCCGCTGACAAGTCCTGCGCTCCCGATTCACGAGAGGGTGGTCGGCTGCACCGTGTGGCTCCTGTGTAGACTGTTTCCGGGCAGTCAATTTCATTCGCGCCCCATTCTCGCTCGTCTCAACGTCTATTGGTCGAGCTGCTCTTGAGGAGTCAGGGTGTGGCAGATTGAGCTCGGCACCCTTCTATCTTTATTTTATTTCAAATAACGGACTCTCTATGGACACTTTAGGTACTATTAGGCTTATGTTTTCTTCGGTTGTCTCTGGGCCGTGGCGACGTGAGAGGACGCATGCGCCATCGAGCGTCGTATTGTACTCTATATAGACCACGGACGTACAGTAGAATCGAATAATTTTTTTCCCCACTTTTTGACTTTACTCTGCGCTGAGATATGAACGAGCACGAGTCGAGCCCGAGTTATTCTTACCTCACCATCACCCTTCTCTCTCTCACGTAAGTCACCTCCTGATTCGCATCCACACGCCCTTACCAGTGAGTATTTCCAATCTACGTTGTACTGACGTACTCTACAGGTTCCTATCTACGCTTTCGTCGACTCTTCGCTCCACGAGCGCGGATACCACCCACCACACTGGAGGGAGGAGAGAGACGGAATGGGAAGGAAGTGGGGGATGTTTTGAACGAGTCGTCAGGAATTCCTGTGGGGGGCAGGAAAAAAAAAAAGAAGCAGATGGTCAGTGCGTGAGTTTCGATGGGATAACGGGAACAGTGTCGATACGATCGGCGGAAATGAAATCTGGCACAGCTGAGAAGTGAGTAAGGTCCGCTTAGAATGCTCAGCACTGAGGCTTCCACAGTAACGATGACACACCTCTAATTTGGTATAGATTTCCGTGAAGCAATCAGCGCTTGGAATTGCAGCCGTCTGTTTGGCCCAAACACGTGTGCGTTTTCATTGGTGCCAAAGGTGGGGAATGAGGTAAGTGGGTTGGTAGAAGGGTCTTGGTGATTCCGTGCGGCGCACGCTAAATATCCAGGCAAGATAGGAGGACCATCGTATCTGTCTGGATATTTGGGAGGGTGTGTAACAGCGGAAATAGACCAAGAGGAGTGGGGGATGAGAAGGGGAAATAAAAAATTATTTGGGGAGAAAAACTTCACCTTTCTGAGGGCGGCAGCGACTTTCATTGGCTGTGGGATGGTGCTGATTCGCATGCAGGAGGGTTCCGAATTGAAGGACCCTGTGGGTAACAAGGGGGACCGGGCGAGCCAGGCTAGTTTCAATAAACTTGTTTTCGCTGCTGACATAAGTTCTATTTACATAACGGGAGCTGCGCAAGACTCTCGCGTCTTGCTTGTGTTCACCATCCATCCCGCACGCACAGTCATGCAAGAACTCGTATATTCATTCTAATCCCACTCGTATACGGTCTATACAAGGTACGGGACACGTACAAAGGCGGCGAACTACGAAAACGGAAGCCAACACACGAAGTCATGACACCACTTCAAAGCTTCAACCCCAGCACGAACGCAAACACTAACGGCGGCAAGCGTAAAGATGCGATTTCAAAGCTAGAAACAAGTGCACATGTAAGTATTCAAAGCCTTTGTGAAGAAAAATGGATGGCTTACCGAGTTGTCCACCCCACTGACCTCAGCCTCGACACATACGACCTCCCCCTCAACGGGAACGGCGACGGCGGAGTCCACGAGTGATCCACAACCACATGCACAGTGTTTCATGACGATAACACCTTGGTGGAGTCGAGTGGTGGACGGGGAGGCGAGGACCTGGCCTGTCATGAAGTGTTCATGCTGGTGGTAAGTCCTGTGCTCGTCCCCAACGATGACATCGACTTACCGCGTTACTAGGCATTCTACACGACACCTACATGACGTCTGCTTCGACGGAGAGGTAGGGGACGACCCCCGTCGAGCTTGGGCGGAATGGACGCACATGGCGCGGTGGCATGCTATGAACATTAACGGTGAATGTTCATCGTCATTCCAGACGACGCCCGCGACTTACCTTTGTACCAGACCACGTACGGAGTGTCTGTGAGATGGGAAAAGCGGCGGAGAGGTCGAGCCTTCGGGCCACAGGGTGGTATGGCATGGACAAGGTCAGTACAAGTTCGTTTCGTTCATGAATTACCACTCACCTTGCTCTCAGTTCTCACCCTCACCCCTCTTCTTCTACTCCGTGTCCTCCCTTTCAACGCCATCGCTCCCGATGCAGAGACTCGTCACAAAGCACGGGCCAAGATTTAGTGCTTGAATACAAGGTGAGTCGGCGGTCGTCTCGTTCACAGAGACAAGAACTTACACATACCAAAGGGTCAAACTCCCAACATGGTCTACTACCTCAACGTTGACGGCGCCCATTAACAGAGGCGGAAATGGGGTGTGCGACAGGCCAGAGATGCACCGGCCGTGTCCTCTGTCTCAAGAGACTTGCGTCTCGCGGTAAGTTGCCCGCCCCTTCCTCGAGGTCGTACATGACTTACCCTGTTCGTAGATCCTTCGTGTGCACTCAACAGCGGCGGGGCGAGCTATTCTGGGTAAGCACGACCTCTCTTCATCCATTGAATCAAAGACTCACCTTGTTCACAGCCCCTCGACGTCGTCATCGCCCTCCTACAAGACCTCCTTCGACTTTGACGGGTGGCGCGCCTTGCGAGGTCGTGGAACGGGCGCTCTCGTGTCCTGCGGGCGGGTTTGATGCAGGACGGAGATGAGAGGAGGCGGAGAGAGCGGCGGCCAACGTAGGGCCCGACGTCAGAGCCTCTTGCTCTTGTCGACGTTGTGTGGGGTTCATGGGTAGATTTGTAGACCCACCCTATTTCCAGCCCATCGTGGTCTCTATAACCCGCCCCCACCATGCCGAACCTTCTCCTCCGACCAGAGTACCCTTGTGGCTGCCATTCTACATGGCGTAGGCCGTGGTTTATGGGTTGAGGATGTTGAAGACGGCCTAGAGGGGTGTGGTGCGAAAGGATTCAAAGGATAAGTCATACGGTTGGTTGTTGAATGAATGAGCGCTTACCACATTATCTACGGCAGGAGTTCGCGCCGACGTCGAGGGCGTGCTACAGAGCGAGCGCCAGCATGATTCAAGACGTAAGTTAGCATCTCCTTCATCGTGTATCGCTCGTGGCACTTACCAACCGCCTTCTACGTTTCCAGCGACGTCTCCACCCATCAATTGCCCGTCTCTGTAGAGGTTCGTGGCGGCGAAGAGGCCCGCAGTCTTCAATATCCCGAGTGGGGATGGATTCTCGACGATGAACAGGTCAGTTCAAAGCCCTTATAGCACATTGACAATGGACTTACCTGCACCTTAGTACCCCCTCTCCGCTACTCTCCATTTGCCTACGTCGTTCACTCCATGCTTGATGTCCAAAGCTGGGCACCTACCCGGTGTCCGAATAGCTTTTAATGACGGTGCATGAGCGCGCTCTGCATGGACGAGCTTTTGAGTATTCCGTCGGCGAATTTAAACGGCGAACACGGTAGTATAAGCTTGAGAGGGTGCTGACGCGGGTGACTATGAAGGGGGTAAGCACCAAAACAAACCGCTAGGAGAGATGTTGCCTACCGACTCCTTCTGCGTCGTGGCCGATGGGCACCCACTGTGTGCCTGGTTCGCGGTCTAGAACGTGGTAAGCCCGCCGTCTTTCCAGTAAGTGTACGCCGTACTGACCTTGCTTTCGCTCAGAGTATCCATATGGAGTCAGAGGTGCGTTGCTGAAGGCTGCGGGATCACGTGGGAGGAGACGGAGGGTGTCCCGGGGGGGATTGTGGAGAGTGTCGCAGCGAGGTGTGAGGCGTGGACGAAGGTGGCGGGGTTCTTGCCGGTGCTGGTGGGCCTGATGATGGAGGAGAGGGAGCGGACGAGGGCGGTGGAAAGGAGCTGGATGATCTGCGGATGAGGGCGGAGGGGGTTAGGGGCAGGAGGGGGTTGGCGGATGGGGTCGTCGTTGAGATCAAGAGCAAGGCGAGGCGGGGGATCTTTCTCGGCTCGAACAGACGATTCTTCGATTACAGCGTATCTTCTTCGCTCGCGTTTCGCGACAGCACCTTGAGCGTGTGCAACCGTAGTACGCCGCTATCGTCGAAATGCAGCTGCCAGTGCCCAGCCAGCGCCAGCGCCAACTGATTTCGCGGGGTAAGTCTCAAACGACGACAGGATTAGTGACCCGGATCCGTGTCGTACCGTCTTCCATGCCCAACGCCCCAACGACGCCGCGGCGCTTCTGCCGGCGCCACGAACCCCTCTCCTCTGGCTACGACGCGATACTCTAGATACATCTTTTTTTTGTAAGCCTTGTGCTACGTATATCTCACGTAGTCCCTTATATATCACATAAATGCCCGCTTTCGAACTTTGACGCTTTCATATCTGTTGAATTGGGATTTTCGTAGAAGGTCACTCGGCCATGGAGGGGTCGAAACGAACAGGTTCGCAAATTATGAACGCTATCTAATGCAGATCTTCACGTACGGGGTACAACACCTAGGCTGCAACTTTTGTACAGTTCGACCCTTCAAACTCGCAGACTTCGAGCCTTCTTGCTCTTAGGAAGGGCGGCGAAGTAGTATTGGGACGTATCCCGTAGTCGCTGGAACTTATCTCAAATCTAGAACAACGGCGTCGTTGTTCGTCGTGTTTTCTTTCCTGTCCTTCGGACATAAAGTTCGGCCAGCACGTATGGAGACTCGACTAGCGGACCCCTTCCACGCCTGTTCTTGATCTCTCACAAATGCGAACGCCCGTCGGGTGAAGCTACACAATCGTACGAGGAATAATATGTTCGGTACAGGGATTCAAGTGAGCGCTATGTGACTAGGTATGTACTATTTCCATCAACTCTATGATACCACTGTAATTGTTGATGCAGTCGAACTCTTCAAGCTCGCGAAGCCGCTCTGACATGCCTGGCCACGAAGTAAGAGTAAGTACGCTTCCCACCATCGCTCCTTGTCACTTCTCCCGTCTTGTCCCAGATTCCCTACGGACAGCTGACCACATCCCAAATCCGATGAAGATCAAATCATCATCTCCCTTCAGCGTAGGCCTTCAGCGTAGCGGGCCTGCAGGCGGCCATCTTGCCGACGTTGACACTTTTCTCGGGGGAGTGCAGCGCGGGGCAGTGCGAAGCTCAGGCTCTTCGGCGAGGACCCTCTATGATGTCGCCGACCTTTGCGTCCATACCACAGCGAGGTAAAGCACCTTTCAGTGTCTTGATGCGTCTCTCGAATGGGAGGTATCCGGATTCCGGGGCACTGGGTGCTTTGTCAGTTCTTAGGCCGTGGAACTTGAAGACAGGCGGGCGAGGGAGGGAGAGGGGAGTTGAGGGTCTTTATGGCGTCCTTAACGCGGTCTCATGAATGGGCTTGATGCAGTGAAGACAGAGGACATCCAAGGCATTTGAAGGCGAAGCATCGAACACTGGCAGGGTTCCCGGTCTCTGGGACGGAATCGAAATGAAGATCGTCACCGTCTCTTTCGGGAATGGCAGAGGCGATCCAGGAGTCCAATAAGCGCGCCAACGCTAACGCCAACACGAAACGGGCGGGGGGCACAGCAAGCTCAGAAGCGGGGTGGAGGGGGAGGGTTGAGGGGGGGCAGGGAAGGTTTAGGTGGTTGTGTGGGATCAGATTGATCATGGCTCGAAGTCTGCGATGGGATAGAGGAAGTAGAGGAAGTATGCGAGTCGGGGTGAGGGCTGGTGCTGGCAGTTTCTAGGTGGGTAGAAAAAGCGGAGTGTTCGTTTGCGATTGGGCTGAACTCCCATCCTCGCGCTGCCTTTTATACGATTTCCGCTCTCTGGGCCACACACGAGCTGCTGTCCATTGCTGGGAAACGTCTTCGGTGGCCCGCCGTGCCAGTGCTTTGCGCGTCGTTGCCTGTGGCTCTCATAGCAGGATGTTGCCTAATCGAGGCAACGGGCGCCACAGCGCCCTGGCCACAATTGGCTTTTGGGCCGTTTGATATTCTTATCCTGGCCGCGAACTCGTTTGTTTAGTTCTGACACCTATCGCGGGTTGTTACAGAGGACGTATAGATTGGGTACTTCTTTTGTTCCGCAATTGCATATGCATATGTAAGTAGCTGATTTCGCGCGCCATAAACGCACGAATCGAGGTACGAGATTCAGAGTACTCGAGAGGCCAGATTTATTTCGTCGTACATCTTGCAGAACACATACGAGCACCTTAATCGTTTCGACAACTGATCTGATTATCTCATCTCATCTCACGAGCCTGCTCAGGCCCGGGCTTTCTCTACACGATGAGTCAAAGGTATCATGCTCGAACCACGCTCCATGTCCAGGTTATGTTAGCTCTGGCCGGTAAGTAGGCACTCTCATTTCCTCAGTGCCGTCGGCTTTGGGGTCCTCGTCGTCCTCTGCCTCGGATGCGCTATCGGTTTAAACTGCCTACACTCCAATGCTACGGGGCGTCGCGGATCGCTAGATGGAGGGCATAGGGAGGACACGTCGTTCGGTCGTTTCTTCCTCCCCTACACCCTCTGGGCGCTCCTTCTCAGTACCTTTGGTGTCGTGTGCAGCTGCATCGGGCTCGTAGATGTGCTTTTCCTGCTCCCGGGCAAGACTACGCATCATCGCCAAATCTTCATGAAAAGCGTGAATAAACGGAGGGCATAAACCGTCGATCCCGCTCACCACCAAGGCGTCTGCCGTCCACGAAGCAACTACCAGCGACACGAAGCCTCCAAAGCGAACGAAACGCGCCATGACATCACCCACGCCGTACGAGGACGCCTCTCGTGCACTTCGGTTCTCGATTGATGTCCTCCTATATACTCTGGCATTAATTTCGCTCGATCTACCACACTATCGATGCTTCCCCAGTCTTGTATCACAGACCTAGGGTTAACCTACCTCGCAACAACCCTAACCGACCTCAACAAATCAATGCTCGTCTTCGCGTTAGCGACGTCGATATGCAACTTTATAATGACGACCCTCATCGTCCTTCGCCTCTGATACCACCTGGCACCGGGGATTCGAAGGTGCCTGGTAGGGAGCACGGCTCGCCGTACGCACGGGTCATCGTCATGTACTCTATGTACGTGGAATCCGCCTCACCGACAGTGATTCGTGTCTTCAACGTCGCACACGTGTGTTGGCACTTCGACTCGAATATCGGTTTGTCTTACCACATCACCTCCTCGTGCATGTTTATGTACCTCATTTTCTGTCGTTTTCCGCCCGGACCCGCGTAGACTCCGTACTTACCAGCACCGGTTTCTTCAAGGGCGTCTTTTCTCTTCTGATCCTTTATCGTGTCCTCAATGGAAGGCTCCGTCTCTCTGGAAGGCTCCATGGTGTGGAGACAACTGACAAAACGAAACAGACCGCTCAGCATGCGCGATATTTCTTTGCGTTTTGTCGTGTTCTTTCTTTTTTTCGCCCCAACGTTCAGGGCGTCGGCCTCCGCTCCGTGACGGAAAGAAGTAGGAAGGGGCATGACAGCGCCGGAGGACGTGGACAAGTGACCCTGTCAACGAATGAGGGAAGGGGAAGGAGGAAAATGCTTGCAATACAACTGGCCGATAAATGAATACTACTACGAGCAGAAGAACCCCTTGCTTAGATGTAATGTGCTTTACACTAGTTCTGAACCGCCAGGCGATCAGCTTTTTGCACTTCTTTCCGCTGAATTCTTTCCGAGGAGGTCATCCTGATCCTCAGCGCGTCAGCTCTGAGCATTCTCGCCGAATGTCGTCTTTCTGCTATTTCTACGGTTTGGCTCTGGCAGACATAACCCTCCGGCTCTGCTTGACCCTCATCTGAACTTAGTGTACACCATCTCGCAGTCCTATTCTCTGCGTATTGTTTGGGTACATAATATCATATTATAAAATTCAAATTATCTACAACTGCTCGAAGGGCGAAGGGGAGATAAGATTGTAGTACGCGATTATCTTCACGATCCATCTGATGGTTGATCAGATCTTTCATCTCTCCTTTCTTCCCGACCACCATAACGTTCTCATACCTCACCTCGACTTTCCAGGTCACGTAGCATCTACCTCTTCACCTCCTTCCCTCTTTTCGCATTCTTCGCTTTCACCTCCCCCGTCTTCCGCCTCTTCGAATTCGTCCAGTCCGTCCTCAGATGCCGCTCCAACAGCTCTCTTCGCGACGTCACAAACGCCTCTCCGCACAAACACCCATACGGCGCACACGAAAACGTCCCCTCATAATGGTGCGCCCTGACATGGCGCCGGATACTCGACCTCTCTTTCAAGGCATACGGACAGAAGTGGCAGCACCACCTCTCAGGCTGCGGCTGCCCTGGGAAGACACGGCACCCGAAGTCCTCCAGCGTCTTCTTCTGGTGGGGATGCCTCGTTGACCCGCTGTAGGCCTCTTCGAGTGCGGCGTCGGACATGCGTGCGTGGAGGGGTGTTCCTGGGACCGCGGTTTGCTCATCCGATCCATCGTCGTTGTTGGCAGCCCTCTTCCGCTTGGCACCGATGTTGGATGGGAGGCGGTTTGGCTGCTCGTTTGCGAGTGCTGAGCTGCTCTCATTCATAGACTTGTGTGCATGTTGTCGCTGGAGGGTTCCCCAAGCGACTGGTGCAGATGTGATGGGCCCAGCACCGTGATAGCACGCTGCACACGTGCTGGGCCCCGCCGTAGGAGAAACTTCTTCATCGTTGTTCTCCATGCAGTCGTCCTGCCCGTTGTCTACGTCAAGGCCATCCTCTTCGGCCTGCGCGTCTCCGTAGACACCTTCCTCGACCCCGAACACTTCTGGATCTCGGGGGTCGACGTAGAAATATCTATCCTCGTCGAAGAAATCTCTAGCCTCCCACCCCGGCGCCGGCTCGACGGCGCGTCCTTTTCCCTTGTCGACGCGTTGGGCATAAGCATGAGTATCCTCGACGTACGATTCATCAGAGTCGCTCTCGTCATCGGACGCGTCGGAGCCAACGTAGGCGCGTAGGATGGTTGCAAAGTCGGAGGATACCGACGTATTGCTCGAGCTCGACGAGGAACCTCCAAGGGTGGGCGACGGAGCTCGTTGGACCGTCCTCCGGGAGGGAGACTCGGAGGAGGTTGGTGAACAACTCCTGTTGGGGAATGCCCCCGACTCCGGCCGACGAGGGACGGAATAAATCGTCCTCGCACTTGCGGGAACGGCGGACGGGGAGAGGGGGTTGCAGCTCAATGACGGAGGACTGATCCCTCAATAATCAGCAAACAAATACGCGATCACCCGGTGAGGGCAGGGAAGGGAGTGGGTGGCTGGCGTACCTCTCGAGTTCGTTCTCCATATCCTGGTCCTGGGGTTTGAGGAGAGTGTCCCCCTCCGAATCCTCCTCGTCCTCTGGGAACTTGAAGTATGTTTTGAGGAGACGGTTCGCGTCGACGAACCCCAGGTTAACCTGATCCAGGGCGACGCAGGGCTGCGGTGGAGCTGGAAAGCGCCCGGGCCATAGCCGTGGTGTGGTAGGCGGAGAGGTGTCGACGAAAGGTGGTTTCCAGTCCATGATATCGAAGTGGTGGCTATCAACAAGGTGGGTGGTGGGCGATATAGAAAATGGGAGGGCCCGACGGTGATGGGGATGGGGGTGCTTAGGATGTGTGGCAAAGCTTCAGCTGCAGGCCTCATATATACCTGCGCAAAGCGCAAAGCCACACTGGGCCACAGGCAGCTTTGATACCCCGATCTTCATTGCTCAGAGAAGCACGTTTAGGCTTGGGAGGCCGACGCGACCCGTCAAATGAGTTTGGTTTCTGCCTTTTCGAGTAGGAGACTTCGAACGAACGCGGCGTTGACGCGTCGCGACGCGACAAAGAACACCACGTGATGCCTCCATTAGAGGACTCGGATTACAGTGGCGGCTACTTACTATAACGAGCACTGCAGCAATCAGCCATGTCGCCCCTCGACGCGGAGATGCTGTTCGGAGATCACTCGGAGGCTGGAAGCCCTGGATAACTTGAACGGGATCACCCCACAGGGCAACTCGCGAGTAACCTGTGAACTTGAAGACGTCTCACCTGCGAGTCTTTTTCGGCGGATCCGAGTGCCGCTCACAGAATAGATACTCCTGGGGACACGTTGCCCCGAGCTGCGTTCCGTGAAGATCAGGATGGGCAGACTTTATCCCGGATTGACGCCCCACGGAACGAATTCTTCTACCTGGTTCTGCTGCTTGACGTTTGAACAGGAGTACAAGGAAACCGCCATTCCAGCTCTCATAAGGGAAATAAGAACCTGAATCTGGTGAGTGGG
>MPNV01002358.1:31491-66352 GCA_013376435.1 Cyclocybe cylindracea
GAAACCCGTCTATGTGCTCCGACGAACCTCCCATGCTCCTCACCCAGGTTTCCAGTCAGTGGCGTGACATTGCCCTCGCCACTCCTCAACTCTGGGCGGCCATTCATATTGCCGTCCCTACAGATCTCGGAGAGAGCGGGGAAGCCTACCTCGAAGAGCTCATACAGAGGCGTTTCGACGCCGTCGACAAATGGCTAGAGCGCTCAGGTGCCTTACCCCTCAGCATTTCCGCGCATGAGCCCACGTCGTCTGCCAGAAAGCCGTACTTCAGCGCACTCCTACAGCACCACCTCATCCCTGTCTGCGGCAGATTGCAACATCTAGACATAACGGCATACGACAATTCGCTCTCCCCATTGCAACACCTCGACGAGGACAAAGTCCCTCTGCTCAAATCAGTTCGTCTTCGGACGCACTTCAGTCCCTCGTTTGACTGGAATGTCACGGTCAGTAAAAGCGTGAATTGGAAGGAGTCCGGCGGCATTCTAGCTTCCCGTAGCCTGAAGATATTGCAGGTATCTCTGTCGGACATCCGTTGGGAAGGCGTGAGATGGAGCCATTTGACGAACCTTGATCTCGATGACGGCCGTGGTAGCGGTCCGCCGCTAAGCCCGACCATCGAAGCCCTTCGACAAGCCACATCGCTAATTAGTTTGGTATTACAGCCTCTCAGTCGCCCAACCTCTCCTGCCGATAACTCGGATGTTTGGGAAGCACAACCGATCGAACTTCCTTCCCTGAAGCGCCTCAAGGTCCAGGAACATCCGGGAATGAGTGTTCTGCCCCGACTCAGAACACCCTTGCTCCAAATACTCTTCTATCGCAGGTTTTCCGAATCGCAACTTCCCTCGCCGCTCCTCCAATATCTAGCTCTCAATGTCGACATGAGCCTCGAAAAACTTACTACGGATCATTTGAGCACTTCCGCTGTGGAATTAGTGGAATGCCTCCGGTGCTGCACTTCCTTGCGCGCCCTTCGTCTGGGAGACGCATTTTCGGGCGGATCTCCAATTGTGTATGGTGTAGCCGCCCCCAACCACCCACTGAACGACAAGCTTCTGGAACTCTTCGCACCTGAATCCTCTCCGGAGACCCATGAAATCGTCTGCCCAAATATCGAAGATGTCGAACTCTGGAGCGAGGGGCTCTTCTCCGAGGATGCTGTTGTCAATTTTATCAGAAGAAAGCAAAGCGGTCTGGATGGACGTATTAGCAAGCTCCGAAGCTTCAAGGTTTGTTTTGCGAAAAGGCAGGGGCGAAGGAACATCAAACTGGAGCTTGCCTCGCTCTGCAAGGGTATCAAGGTCGACTTGAACTACCGTCATCGAGGTCAGAGGTCACCTATATCGCTTTATAACGGCCTCCCTTATTCCTGGATGACGGACTGGTCGTAGGTGTACCCAACACGTCTATGTGCTCTCCTCGTACTACTTACAGAATGAAATGATCTATCATGCGATTGAGGTGAACTTTGCATTCTTTAAACGAATACAAATTCGCAGAATGTGTGATGATGAAAAAATGAGTCCTGTAGATGAACCAGAAATGACGCTCCGAACATCTGAAAATTCACTTATCAATTATAAGTGGCCACTGGTCCTCATCAGAGATGTGCATCGAGCACGAATCTCTAGGGTCTTTCTAGCTGTTCAAATGCTCATAAATCCGCACAAATGAGGGTAAGCCGGTGCGACGACATTGTGCGACGACGCCTGTACTCTGCACTCGATGAAGATTGTAGCTGGAGGGGCTACTCGGCCTTTTCTGAGTAGGATGCGACAACTTAGGAGCCATTTCTACATGCGACAATACCACTGACCTTCTCAACCGTAATTCAACGATTCGCCCTACACTTAACCAACAAACCCTTCAGCGAACAGAAAGACCAAACCTGTTAGCGCCACTATGCACTTGCTCGGGTCAACTACCTCCAACCCGGAGATGATCGTTTCCCTTCTAGTCGAGGACTCCACGTACATCGTTGATGTTGGTCTGTCAAAAATGCTGTCCTCACCGGGTTCTCACTATCTGGAGGCACTTCGGCGGAGGGGCTACTCGTCTAAGCAGGTGAACTGTCAGCCAAAAATAGAAATTTGCGCCACATGCCCAATACAATGTCGAGGCCTTTCGAGTTTCTTTGGCCTCCTTCGCTCAAGAGAGGTAAATCGGAACACTTGACACGACTATGAAGTAAATAAACATTTGCATGATTTCCTAGGTAAACCGTAATCTGTAATTTTCTCAAATCTCCTGGCACTCACGCCCAGAAGCCAAGCGTTGTTGCGGCGTGGATACGGCGGGCGTCAGTCGTCAAAAAATGTCCGTCCTTATGGAAAGATCAACGCAACGTTATGTCTTGTAACAAGTCACAGGCCAAGGTTACATACGAACAGTCAGGTGGCACCTAAACTGTCTGGTCTGTCGAAGCTGAATGGCTGGACGCAGGCCGATGGATTTCTATTCCACCCAGAACATGAGACTCCGACACGGCGAGCTCAAAAGGCTGGACGTACCTTTGGCTCGCTTGTCTATATCAGCCCGCCGTTGCTCCTTTGATATGGAGCCGAAAACGACATCCATCTCCTCCAAGCTCCGTCCCTTCGTTTCTGGGATCAGCCTGAGGGGATCAGAGTGGTCAGTACATTCACAATCAACGGCAGTGCGACAAAGAGACCCACAGAGAGAATATTGCCATTCCGCCAACATTGATGGTGGCGAACATAAGGAAAAGCTTGTAGCCCAGGTCCGTGACGAGGTCAGGGGTAACCTTCGAGACCACGAAATCTAAAAGGAGAGGATCAGAAATAACATTTCTCGGAAATTGTGGCGCGTACTCCAAAGCCATTGAGATGAGCTGGCGAGCGCTAGTCCGTAGTGCCTCGTTCGAGTAGGGAAGATCTCGGAGACGTACACCCACGGCAGGGGCCCTGAAAGCCATCTTTGTCAGATTCGGTGCCTGCATGCTCATAGCCATGGCTCACCCCATCCCATAGAATAGAAGCACACGTAAATGTATAACATAGCTGCCATAGCCTTAGACGCAGGAGGAGGCGACGGTGCGGGGTGATTGGCGTCCTGGGCAGGGGGCGGGGGTGTCTTCAGAAGGGCACCAATGATGAAGAAGAGAGTACCCATCCCCATCGCCGAGACGAAGAGTGACAGCTTGCGTCCGAGAGTCTCTATTCCGAAGAAGATGAATATGGCGGTAGCCACGACTTTGATCACGCCTGCAGGGATAGAATATTGAGTCCAGACGCCGTTTGAACGCAGGACCGAAGTATGGCTCGCCATAGATCCCACTGGCGAGTAAAGAGTTCTTTCTCGCAGCAAACCCGATCTACGAAGAACGTCAACGAGGGGTCGCCTCAGTAGATTGGCGGTAACCTTACCGAAGCGAAGATCTGAGGAGCGTAGTAGCTAGGAAAGCGAGAGTTCTATAAGTTGTCCTTCCGAATATAAAATGCGCTTGACTCGCTTTACGGAGTTCTGCCCCGCCCACTGTTGCAAAAAGAATATGACGAACGCGATCACGAAACGGACGAAGTTCCCTTTCCCAAGAAATGCTTCCCTTAGGCCAAGCCCTTTCCGAGCTTCCTTTTCCCCTTGAATGGCGGCCTCGATCTCAGCCATCTCCACGAGCACCTCCTCGGAGTTTTCAGGCTCGCGCCGGAGATATGCCAAATTGCTTAGAGCTTCTTTGTTCCTTCCCACAGAGGCGAGGTATCGGGGTGATTCCTGGAATAATGGTATGAGATTGTGGATGCTCGGTACACGACAAAGCGCCTGCCTTGACGGTGAATAGTCCAAAGAACATGACGCCGGCTGGAACGAGTTGCAATGCAAACGGTATCCTCCAGACGTTAACGCCCGTAGGGATGTGAATCCCAACGCCATCTAGTATACAGTCCGGTAGGTATCAAGAAGTAAACCGTGGCTCGAGTCCTCACAGTTCACGAAGTACGAAATCATGACACCAGTAGCAACCTGGTCTTCTGATCCACAAAATCGGAACTCTTAATACAAATAATCGACGTACCATGATCTGAAACAGCCCTGTAATCCTTCCTCGCACTTCCTTCGGAGAGCACTCGGACACGAACGCAGGCGCAACGGCGGAAATCGCGCCAATGCCGATACCAGAAATCACCCGACCAGCATAAATTTCCGCTAGACCTCTCTGCGGAGTGCTGGCTACCGTGGTCAAGATCTATAGGAACGTCAGGACCACACGCGGAAAAAAAGTGGCTTCACTCACGGCACCGACGCAGAAAATCATGCTGAAGATGAACAGCGTGTACTTGCGTCCAATTTTAGCTGGAGGCGTGTCTCAGCTATTGATGCGCAGAAATGGATTGGTAGGTAGCACACACCTGACAGTGGGGCAGACCCCAACGCGCCGAAGAACGCGCCAGCTTGGAGCACGGAGACGACGTTAGAAGAGACAGCATCGACCTTCTTCTGGTTCTTGCTGCCGTCGGCGTTAAGGAGCCCAAAGTGTTCGAGGAAGTAGGTGGCGCTAACGACTCCTCCGCTGATGATGCGGGTCAGAGGCAGCAAGGAGGCGTCAGTAAGTATGCATATCTACCCGATGCCGCTACGAGGATTGTGAGCCCATGCGCAGAATCAGCACGCAACTGTACTCACGTATCATAACCGAACAAGACGATCCCCCAATACACGATAAACGCCATCCCTGAAGCATCGTAGGATCAGAGTCGGGACGAGTGCAGAAATGGAATACACACAGTAAACCCGGATGTTCTTGAAAACGCTCGGATGAACGTCCATCGTTCTTGTCCGTCGAACAATGTCGGAAGAGAGGAAAGAAAGAGAAAGAGGTTAGACAACCTACGCAGAACCCCGGGGGAGAACAACGCTATACTTATACCATCGGAGCTAGTGGCAGGTACGCTGTCCGCCCCCGCCGCTTCACACATTCATCTTGCCGCGGGGAATATGATGATTTACATAGATATCGGAGTGGTGGATGGAGCAGGGTATGCGAGCGAAAACTGGGAGTCGCGCGGCCCAGCGAAGCACCAGGGTCAAGTTTGCGAATCCGAATGGCGTTGGCGGCGGTAGACGATCTTCCACAGCAGATTTCACGACCACTCGGATTAGGCCGATTGCAGAGCAGACGACACTCACAAAAATGAAGGTCCAGACGCCTCAACTTCGTCGCAGTCATGAAGGATTTTCGATTCGGCCTATAAATACACCATGGAATGAGACCCCCTTTGACATCGGCTGCATGACGCTGATACCCAGAGGTCATCAGGGGTAGCGTAAATGAAAGCAAAATTAACGTCGTTCATCATAAAGCGTAACACCAGTCGTTCCCATTGAGGTTTTAAACCTTTTCGCGAGAGGACCGGCTGTCCGTAGGCTGGAATTTCTCTTGCTCTTGGGCTGTAGAAGATATGATGAAAATCGGTACCATATCTACGCGTACGACTGACCTCGTTGTTGCTTTTGGATATTAGCATTCCGCTCTTCGGCACTAACGCTTCCAAAAATGACGTCCATGTCCTCTAAACTTCGTCCTTTTGTCTCGGGGATGACCCTGATCACGGGAACACGTCAACGCCGAAGGGAGAAGAAGCGACGCGAGGGCATCCACTTACAAAGAGAAGATACCCATCGCGACAACGTTCACCGTCCCGAACGTAAAGAAGATCTTGTACCCAAGCTGGGTAATCATCGAGGGAGTGACCTTCGAAACAGTGAAGTCTATTCAATGAAGTCCCGTTAGCAATCACGGAGACCCAAAGAAGAGAAGGGCCGCGAGACGGGAAGACTTACTCCACAACCATTGAGACGAGCTGGCAAGCGCGAGACCATAGTGCCTCGTTCTTGTCGGGAAGATATCAGACACGTAGACCCAAGGAAGAGGTCCTATTCACGAGCATCGATTAGCCATCGGGAAGCTTAACGAACACGCCCACATGCTGCACTTACCCCATCCCATCGAATAGAAGCACACGTAGATGTAGAGCATGGCAGCCATCGCCTTCGATGCGGCAGGCGGCGGGGGTGGGTCCTGACCGACGACAACAATCGGCGGAGGATGCGTCTTGAGGATGGCGCCGATGATGAAGAAGAGCGAACCCATGCCCATTGCAGAGATGAACAGCGAGAGCTTCCGTCCGAGGGATTCGACGAAGCCGAAGATGAATACCGCGGTGGCAACGACCTAGTGGAAGGTGAGAACACGTCCAACGCGAGCGTTCGTAGAATATAATACCTTGATGACTCCGTAGATTCCAGACGCGAGGAGCGAGTTCTTCGTGCCAACATATCCGATCTAACGGAAACTGAGTATGAAATCGTGGAGATTGATGTGGTGGAGACATACGGAGGCGAAGATTTGAGGGGCGTAATAGCTGAAATAAAACATCGTCAGTCCAACAGTCAAAGATAAACAACACCAACGAACTTGACGGAATTCTGGCCGGCCCACTGCTGCAGCAAGAAAATCACAAACGCGATGACGAAGCGGACGAAATTCCCTTTGCCAAGGAACGCCTCCTTCCAGCCGAGACCCTCACGCGCTACGCGCTCTTCTTCTATGGCAGCCTCGATCTCCGCAATTTCCTCAAGAACGGATTCAGAGGTCGTGCTATCCCTGCGTAGATATGCGAGATTGCGGAGCGCTTCGTCTTTCCTTCCAACTGAGGCGAGCCAACGGGGAGATTCCTACGTATCGAAGGTCGGCTGAGATATGAACTCGGAGAAAAGGAGGACATACCTTGACAGTCACAAGGCCGAACAACATGATGCCAGCTGGGACTAGCTGGAAGCCAAATGGGATCCTCCAGACGTTCGTGGAGTCCTTCATGTGCAAGCCAACACCGTAGTTGATGAAGTACGAAATCATGACACCAGTGGCGACCTAGTCCGCAATTCGTTGTCAGCAGCAGTCGATAGGGAGGAGTTCTCGACGCACCATGATCTGGAAAAGACCAGTAATCCTCCCACGAACGTCTTTGGGCGAGCACTCGGACACGAAAGCTGGTGCGACAGCAGAGATCGCACCGATGCCGTAACCAGAGATAACCCGACCGGCATAGATCAGGGCCAATCCACTTTTCGGCTCATCAGCGACTGTCGTCAAAATCTATGCAGGTATGTGGTCGGATTTCGACACAAAAGTAGATGAAGGGACCATCGTACCGCGCCCACAGTGAAAATAGCAGTGAAGACGATAAGAGTCCACTTTCGCCCGATCTTAGCTACGAGTCTGTGAGTTTGCAGCCAAGGTATTGAAGGATCGATCTAGACGTACCAGATACGGGTGCACTGCTCAGAGCGCCGAAGAATGCACCAGCCTGCAGAACCGCCACAACGTCGAAGGAGACCTCGTCCGTCTTCTTGACGTTGACCGTGCCATCCGGGTTGATCAAGTTGAAGTGTTCGCGGAAGTATGGCTGGGAGACAACACCTCCAGCGATACCACTGTTCGAGATTCGTCAGTCGTTCATCGGCAAGTCGCACAACGAGACATACGTGTCATAACCAAATAGAACAATTCCCAATAGACGACGAAAGCGAGCCTATGCAGACAGGGTTGGGCGAAGTGGACCAAGGAGCGGGAAATGATACGCACAGTAGACTCGAATGTGCGGAAGATGCTCTGGAACGCAAGACCCATGCGCGAGTACGGAGCGTGGTGGGAGTTAAAGATAGGACCGACTAAAGAACCGAACGTGCCTTCTCCGGAGACCTTTTAAACGAAGAACCCACGGATGAAATGAACATATCCTCATCCCATGAGTCCTCTTGAGAGCGGCGCCGGTCCGCCACCCAAAACATCCCCGTGGAGTGCTGACTGCAGGACCCTCCGCGGCAGCTGATGTCGTGAACATATGATTCCGTGCCGCCTGATAGCAAGAAAAACGACATCATGGCAGCCGCCAAGACTGCAAACAGGGAGCGGAAGCATTTGCGAGATCTGCCGTTAGCGTGTGACTTGTCCAAAGAGCGGTGGGAATGAATGGGAGCTGCCGCGGGAAAAGATCTGAGTTCATTTCCGAGAATGTTGAAGGAAAGACAAAATGGACGCACAGGTGAACCACGCTTCGAAGGCACCCTTTCGGTCGTTTCTAGCACCCGCGACCTGCTTCCAACGCGCTACAAAACTGGGCGTAATAGGGAAAGAAAACCTCCTCCTCAATCATCTCTCGTGACTTGGCGTCCTCTTTCTTGACCTTGGGCTGGTATTCCCGCCTCTTTTTGTTGCTATGCAGCGAGGGCATATCCACAACCAACTCAAACCGGCTATCAAGCGAGAATCGTGTGACGAGAGGCGGCCCGCCGTGGACTTTGACGCTATCCACGGTTGCATTGATGGTCGAAAGTTTCGTCCTTCGAGGTTCTGAACGGGGTTCCGACTCCAGAGGCAACGTGTCAGAGATTGAGAATGTGAGAAGAAAAGAGACGCGCTCCGTTGATGTCCTAGACCCCTGGCTTACCTCATCAATGATCCGAACGGGCCGCTCGCCGCCGGCCTTCTCGGACTAGAATAAGTGAAAATCTAGGTAGAGCGACGTTTAAACGGAAGAACTTCGATGTGAGCTGGATCTGTTTCAGTACGGGCGCCGAAAGTACTCATAATTATGCAATGCGCTAATGAAATCGCCTAAAAGGACGAGGAACATGTAATTTTTCTCGTGACACTTCCGAATTTGAGGATGAACAGCGATGCTGCTTCAGGAAATTACCAAAAATAATCGCAAGAGCGCTCATAATCTTACAGTGTGAGTGGGTTGCGAATGTATCTGGATGAGTCAGTATTGAGGCCTGGGCTTCATCGGGCAAACAACCGGTCGAGGCACATCCCGCGCCTATGGCGAGCGAAACAATAATCTCCGTCAAACCACTCTCTGTTCCAGTTGCTTTGGTACTTGGAGGATGGGAGGGATATCGATCAGGGAATGGATATGGAAATGACGAGAGGACCTCAGTCTCGCTTATCCTTTCATGATTCGCAACATCAGCGAGAACGAAGCGACAATTCACATTCTGAAGGTTGCGCGACAAAATATCGAGGTGAAGACAACTCACTCGCATGCTTCTCTCTTCCATGATATGCCCACCAGGCCATATGACGCTATGGGGCCTGAGGGGAGTGCACTTAGCAATAACGATGTCCTGATAACATGCGTAGCACATAAAAGACGAGCGACTCGACTTGAGCAAACGCAGATGTGGCGAGAACTTGAATCAGAACGCTCGACATGTGAGAATAGCGAAGTTTGGCTGCAGGTGCGCTAACGGGTTTGAGTTTTGGCAACGCGGGGGAGAATAGAACGATTCTAGAGGCCTTGGTAGTAAGTTAGACCGCTGGTCAGTGCACGCATGGTGCCGCTCCGCCAAAAAGCCAAAAATAGAAATAGCGCCACATGCTGAATGTCAAGGGCCTGTTCGCCACTCTTAAATGAGAAATTTCTTCGGTTCAAGAGTAGAGACAAAAGAGATATCTAATAGAAGCGGCCTGCCAGTCAGAAGCAGTACAATACTGTGACATTCATTTGGAGCCGAAGGAACTTCCAGGGCCGCTTTACATTGATACTCGGACTCACTGGCGTCCAAATTTAGAACCCACACGACGCGGACTGCGAGCTACTCTTCGGGCACAACGTATACCGACTCAAGGAAAACGCCTTTAGAAATACCTATGCGAGCCAGGACAAAGCAAAGTATAAATACATAAACACACTTTCGGCTAGTGATCTCAACGAGAATTACATCCCTCATTCCCGACGGCTACGACCATCAAAGACTGCTAGTATCACCTAAATGGACAATCTCATTAATAGCACGCCCTTTCAAACGCGTTCATATCGACTCACCACTGGCTTCTACGGTCTCGGGGGCGCTAACAGCAACCGCTCCGGTACTGTCTTTGAGGAAAAGGGCGATAGTCGTTCCTATGACCCTGGCTATTAGTCGAGGTAATGTGAGATGGTTTGCTTCGCCTACCAGGAGCAACATTTACCACCCAAGTAAGGGATGTCCCGGTCTGCGCGCCGAAGTCCACTATGGCAGGGCCCCCGAAGTCATCTCCTGGGACAACGGTGTGAAATAAGTTCATCATGACTTAAATACTTGAAAATGACTGCCGTGCGGGAGATATTACCTCTATATTCCACGACGTGTCAACTCCGCAAGCATAAGGCCGCATCAGACGTGAGCAGTGGGTGCGAGACGTACCAAGAAGTAGGGAGCTATTAATTTTTGAGTTATACTCTTGCGAATACCCATGGAGTAGACGGTAGCGCTTACGTTGTCTACCGTTCCAAGTGAGCAAGACTGGCTCGCAGGCGACAACCGATAACCTAGAAATTCCCGCTCAAGAAATCAGCAAATCGCTTGAGTGAGGAAATAACTGGGGAGTACGGGGTGTTGATAGTGAGCAGGGCGCGCGACGAGGAGGCAGCGCCAGCAAGGGACGTGAGGGCAATGGGAAGAAGAGTGACCTTCATAGTCGACGAAAATAGCAGAGAGCTGTGAACGAGGAGTTCTGAGCAGTGATATATGATAGTTCGGAAGGTAAGCTTATATACGCCTCTATTCTGATAATCACCGATCCTGAGTTTGAGCGCTCGGCCAAAAATACAGCTAGTAAGCACTCCTTTCAGAGATCGAGGGCAGATTATGGGGCGTAAATTAGAACTCGTGTTCGTCTCTAGACGCGTGTAGCTCTCAAGATGGAGAGTAAAGGCCGGAAGCATGGGGCGAGGAGTTTAATCTTCGCGGTCGATGGCCTAATAATAACCCCTCCGTTTCGTCATACTAGTCTTTAAGACGGTGTAGACCGTTCTTCTCCAAAATTTCAGAGTATGATTCTCGGGCATGAGTCGGTATGGAATCCAGGAAATAAGCCGCTGCTGTAACCAGACGTCAATCTTCCCCTTCGGGGAGTGGAGCTGTGCGCCGGGTGTAGCGTGCATTTGGTCACCCCAAAGCCGAAGCTGAAAATACCAGACTTCGGCTGCATTGATCGCGAGGGACTCTGCAAGGTATCGAGAAGGTACATAGGACAGTCCAAGGTGGACATCCCTGCTCGCGTTCGACAACTGGCGCCCGACAACGCGCTTCGACGCGTATTTGCGCGTATACGCACTGACTCCTATGTCGTCGTCACGAGACAGCCGGCCCGGATGCAACCGGGTGGGCTGAGGCTGGGCCGTCCTAGCGCGAATCAACTTTCTTCTTTGAACTCCAAATCTATCACTTCAGCACATTTTCAAGTTGAAATCAAACCTCTAGCTACGTGTAAGCGATACTGTGGAATCTCTGCTTTCATAGTCTAAGAATCAATGTTTCAGCGTCACTTTCCAGATTCAAGCCTGATCATGACCCACGTAGCGCACTTGTTTCCCGCTTTCCCTGCAGAAATCTTTCGGACCATTGTCGAAGTCGAATTGGCAGAAGAGCGGCCCTCCCTCTGCGCTTTAGCTCTTTCCTGCTCCTTCCTATTGTCCATGATTTTGAGTTTTCAAGTCGCCCTCGATACGACCAGTCGACTCCTTGTGCGTAGTCCGGGCTTGAAAAGATGTATATTTCTCAATAGTAGAGGCCCGGTGTCGTTTATTTTAGTCTTACAAGCAAACGGAACGCACAAATTACTTTGCTAGGAACAGAATGGGGCTGTGTGGGATCGAAACAAGATGAAGGCTTAGACTTTCTGTTCCGTCGACGCCGAATGACTGGACGCGGGCCGATGCATTTCTATTACGCAACATCGTAAGTCTCAGCCGAGACGATCATCCAAGTACTAGACATACCTCTCGCCCGCTTCTCGATATCTGCCTCCCGCTGCTCTTTGGAGATAGAACCGAAAATGATGTCCATTTCTTCCAGGCTCCGGCCCTTCGTCTCCGGGATTAACCTTAGGACGAGAGACGCATTCAGCATCGTTTAACAGAAGAACGACAAGGAGACTGACAAAGAAAACACCCCCATTCCGCCAATGTTGATGGTCGCGAACATAAGGAAGAGCTTGTAGCCCAATGCTGTAACGAGGCTGGGTGTAATCTTCGAGATGACGAAGTCTATGGGATAGTGGATTGGACAAATAGAGGAAATATAAAAGAAGGGGCAACGTACTCCAGAGCCACTGAGAAGAACTCGCCAACGCAAGACCGTAATGTCTCGTCCTAGTTGGGAAGATGTCAGAGACGTACACCCACGGCAAAGGTCCTATATAACAGTCCCGGTCAGCGACCGAGCAGAAGAATTAATCGAATGGCTTGCCCCATCCCATGGAATAGAAGCAGACGTAGATATACAGCATCGCCGCCATCGCTTTAGACGCTGGAGGTGGTGAAGAGTCGTCGTCGTCGGGGGCGCCGGTGGAATCCACTGGGTGTGTCTTGAGAAGGGCGCCGATAATGAAGAAGAAGGTGCCCATTCCCATCGCTGAGATGAAGAGCGATCGCTTGCGACCTAGGGTTTCGACGCCGAAGATGACGAAAACGGTGGTTGCGACGACTTTGATGACTCCTAGAGGCCGAAATTAGGATGAGTGCGTGGAACGTCAAAATAGAGGGCAGGCTTGCCGTAGATCCCGCTGGCGAGCAAAGAACTCTTACGGGCAGCAAAACCGATCTACGAGGACGTGGATTCTGTAAGATTCCGATCGGGTGTCGAGAACGCAAAACTCAGGGATTCAAAAATCTGCGGAGCATAGTAGCTAGCATCACCCAAATAATTTCGTGAGCTTCCTCGTCAAAACAGGAAATTCAATCCTTCCGACCCACTTTACAGAATTCTGTCCAGTCCACTGCTGGAAGAAAAATATCACAAACGCGATCACGAACCGTACAAGGTTTCCTTTGCCGAGGAACGCCTCTTTTAGTCCAAGGTCTCTCCTTGCTTCGCGTTCCTCCTCGATCGCTGCCTCGATTTCTGCCATCTCAGCAAGCACATCCTCGGAGTCTATTGGTTCGCGCCGGAGATAGGCAAGGTTGCGCAAAGCCTCTTTGTTCTTTCCGACGGAGGCGAGGAAGCGCGGAGATTCCTACAGCGTCGCCGTGAGGCTAAGGATGATGATGACGTGAAGTTCCTACTTTGACAGTCAAGAGGCCGAAGAACATGATCCCAGCAGGTACGAGCTGAAGCGCGAAAGGTATTCTCCAGACATTTACGCCTGTGGGTATGTGGATACCGACGCCATCTTGGGTAAGTGCTGTCAGCAACATCGATACAAACATCACTCCAAAAAGGCTTACAGTTCACGAAATACGAGATCATGACGCCAGTCGTGACCTGTGCTTACGATTGAACAAAGAGGACAAAAGTTGGAGATGGAGTACCGAACATACCATGATCTGGAAGAGCCCCGTTATCCTTCCTCGCACCTCCTTCGGCGAGCACTCGGATACGAACGCGGGCGCGACAGCTGAGATCGCGCCGATGCCGATGCCAGCAATGACCCTTCCAGCGTAAATCTCTGCCAATCCGCGTTCCGGAGTCTCTGCCACAGTTGTTAGTATCTACGGTGTTTTTCAGAGTCAGATAGCATGCTATGAGAGAAAGAACGAAACTGGCTTACGGCACCAATGGAGAAGATCACGCTGAACAGGAACAGCGTGTACTTCCGTCCAATTTTAGCTAGAAGAAGCATTTAATGAGCGTCAGCTGATGCACCAGACAGCGGAGTCGGTGGCGAATTGCATATGTCGCATGACACACCTGAGAGTGGTGCAGAGCCCAACGCCCCAAAGAACGCTCCAGCTTGAAGGACAGAGACGACATTGGAGGAAACGGCGTCTACCTGCCTCTGGTCCCTGGTACCATCGTCTCTGAGAAGACCGAAGTGTTCGAGGAAGTAGGTCGCGCTAACGACTCCACCCCTGGGCAAGTTTCAGGGAGTCAGGCCGAGGACGCAAGGGTAGAGGAGCGCGGTCGTACCCAATACCTCTATACCGTCGTATAAGTGGGTGATTGCAGGCACTCGGACGAAGGACGTACGTATCGTAGCCAAACAAGACGATGCCCCAATATACGATGAACGCCGTCCCTGTGGCGCGATAAATGCAGGTCAGCGCGAGGAGTGTTGTGCGGAGACTTCGTGCGCTCACAGTAAACGCGAATGTTCTTGAAGATTCCAGGCTCGACACCCATCGTTCTCGTATGGCGCTCGTGGAGGGAGTTGAGTGAGAGAGGCCAACGAAGCCTACACCCCAGACGAGAAGAGGGTGCACTTATAAGCTCGAACTCGAACCCCGAAGCTAGATGTTCTTGGCGCTCTTCTCCCGTTGCGGGGCAGGTGAGAGTTGAGACAGGTCAAGATGGAGCTGTGGGAGGGTGGAATGTCAGCCAAGAGCGAACTCGATTCTTGAAATAGATCTTGGACACGCGAGAATACATGTCGTATTCGGGGGAATGGATAGTTTGGTTATCTATAGAGTGGAACTATAGCTGTTCAGATCCGTGCAGGTCGAAGACAAAGGGCAATGGCGCACCTGGATAGGCCTTTCAGATAGAGATTGCGAACGGAGGCAGGAGATGCACTACCATTGAGTCAATTCTCATTCGATCACAGCTCGGCATCGGGGAGCACTCGATGTAAAGCAGAGTTACGGGTGACTGGCGAGGTCGGTCGTAGAGTGGTGAAAAGCTTGAATTGTCAACCAAGCATCAAATCGAATCTTAAAATAAATCTTCCTTAGGCAAATTAGATATCGTGTTGTAGGTATAAGTTAGACTGAGCTCGATAGGCTAGAAACTGGGAGCAAAAAGCGAGAAAACTGTGAGCATCAGCACGAATTCGAAAACAAGAGCGAACATGTACATCCGAGACCTAGAGTAAGGACCGTTAGCGGCTATACCGCCGTTGCGTAGGACGAGTTCGAGTCCAACGAAGTGGCGGCTCATGATATTACGGTCAACACTAGAAAGGTAAGAGCGAGCACTGCGACAAGTTTCGGCGTGCTTCCGCGTCTGTGAAAAAGAGGATTCAATCCATCAGTTCACCGCTTGCTCGATAGGTGTCGGATGAAAGGACATAGACGAAACTGACGAATTCAAGGTATTGGTGGCAGATGGTGAGGTGTCCTGATCGTTTTGACCAGTGTCACGGGTTGAGGATGCTGAAATTGTAGCACTGAAGGTTGGTTGAGAGGGTGGATAAGCAAGATAATCGAAAGGAGAGAAGGAACGAAATACAAGGACACTCACTGTCGGATCCTCCTGCCGTCAATATGGCCGATCCTCGAGAGTTCAACCACGCCAACGACGACGGTGTTCGAGCCGACAGCCTCTGTACATGTTCCGACGCCGGTGGAGGACCTTCCGTCGCTCCTAACTCCGACTCCCGAGCCTCCCATCGTCTCGGACGACCAAGTTGAAGGACCATCGACGCAGAATGCTTCAAAGCAGCCTGCGCCGAGTGAACCACAAGCTGGGCCTCCGCCGTCAAATCTGTCGACGGCGCCGTCGTCTACGGTGGCAGCCAATGCAGAGAATCTCGCTTGTTCTGATGTCGGCCAATCCTCACTTGCTCAGCCACGTACAACATCGTCGCTATCGGGGCCTCCTTCCGCGGATGCCTCATTACCACCACCAGGCAGAAAAGCGAAGCATTTGAGTTCGAGGAGACTTCATATTCGAGCATGAACTCGATTTTGGGCTTGTGTGTTCAGCGATGAGGTTCTCGTCATCGACGGGGTCGAACTAAAAGTCGGAATTAGGATTCGGACAAATCCTTCGTCAGTGTCGAGTAAGAAGATCATAATACATTGCAGCTTACCTTTTCCTCGCTGGAGAATCTGAACGGCAGAGATCCCGCTGTAGGTGAGGTCTGTGCGTTTCTGGTGGTGGACGTTCAAGCTCAAGTTGAAACGTTGCAAGTCGGTTAGACGAAGTGAATATTGGTGAGATAAGCGCATCTCATGGGATCTTATCTTATCTCCTTCAGCATACCAATGCACCATGTATTCGTTAACAACATAGACTTCGTTTTGTGCGCTGCTGAATTAGAGGTAATATGATTATGGTGATATTAAGCACGCACTTTATGGGACGTGTACACGTATTTTAAATCCTGAACTCTATACGAACGGGCTCGTCATAACTTCGGCCTCAACCCCTCGTGCCTCTGCACACTTGAACGTTGTCCTACGCCGCCCTTGTCGACAAAGCCATGGGGTGAGTTACCCTTCAGCTCGACATAAATCGATCTCGAGGAAAGCGCAATGCCTGCCTCTCGCGTCCAATTCAGACTTGTTGATATTGACCTCGAGGAAATTCTACGACGAACGGTGCCGAGGGCTCGCTCAGGATATCCAGTTGGTCAACTACGGAAACAACAGCCAAAAGGCGCATAGGGCAGCTATCAGCCGCGTCGACGTATGACCTCCACCCGATTCGCCCGATTACTAGTACGCTGTGGGCTGTCGTCCACGAGGGTCCTCGGCGATGGAGGTTTGGCTGCCTAGAGGCGCGTTCGGAATTGACGCGAGTTTGGGTTTTAGCGCGTCCGCGCCCGTAGATAAACTGGTGTTGGGAGAGGCCGGAGAGGACGTTTGACCCTGGGGTGATAGTGATAGGTGCGAGCCATCGGTCGATCTCGTGGGCGGTGTGTCAGGCTCTGGCTTAGCGGGATCTACACCGTCCGCCAAAGGCAGCGGCGGGGACGACGGAAACGAAGACGAAATTGGTACTGGCACGAAGACACCGGTGGGCCAAGGCAGCACGACGTTCTGCGCATTATTGAGAGGGTCGAGGACATCTTCGGGGATGGTAGGCCACTCGCTCAGGAGCGGCGCAGCAGAATGGATGATGCTGATGATGATAGCGTGAGTGTCGTGGTCGTAGGGTCTGATTCAGAGGAAGAGGCGGGGAGTATCGAGGGAGCGGAAAGGAGGGTGGGGTCGATCGCTGAGCTGATGCAGGTGAGCGTGGTGGTTGGGATGGTGAGAATTTCAAGGAAAGTTGAGGTGGTCGTTGCAATCGTGGTGTAGGCAGGAGGCATGTGAAGGACTGAGGGGCCATCTTCAACGTGGGATGTCGAACTCGAAGGTCAGCTGAGGCCGTGGACGCCCAAAGGGCGCCTAAATATACAGAGCACAAGACATTGACAGCGCCCGACACGGTGTATTTGTTGGTATCACGATAATTGGCGCCGGTGCGCCACGCGCATGCACCGACACGGCCTCCACCCCGCGCCGCCCGAGAAAAAGGAATGTTGAAGCCCATGCTTGTCGTCCATCCAGCGCTCGGAGTCACAGAATGATGGCGCCCGTGCTCTCGAATCAGGCGCTCGCAGTATCGAATGTAAGGACCCAGAGCACGTTGCGAGCCGCCTTCGAGACGCAGAGGGCCCGAGCTCGACGTGCCCAACTGCAAGCTACGCAGAGCCATCAGTACAGTTCCCCAAAGCTTGAACACGAGTCAGTGCGCACCGTAATTCCTAGGCGAGAGTGCTAGCTGCAATAATGCACAGCATTGCCAGCATGCCTCGTTTCCCTAAAGTTCTCTGCCTGACCAGCGAGCACATATCAGCTCGGCGTCCTCCCTCCGAAGTTAACGTGCGCGACTCACTTCGATCCGTTTGTGGAAAGTGCTGGGCTGCTCGCCGTCGTCGTCGCGTCTTGCGAAGCAAGAGCGATTGAAGCGCCTGCTAGAGACAACGTCGTCGTAGGGGTTGAGGCCATCGTCGTTGTGGAAGAACTCAGTCCAACAACTCCGTCGATGGTAGTGGGTATGGTCGGCCAAGCGGTTGGGAGCTGAACTGCAGTAGGAGCGGGAGGAGGACCTGACAGAGAGGTCATCGTATAAACTGCCACGGAGGGTAGTATAGACGATGTTGTGGTGCTCGAGACGCTTGACATTGCAAATGATGAGGGCGAAAGTTGAGAGCGAAACTCGGTGTTGGCGAAACGCGGAGGGCATAAATACGTAAATAGATCACACGCGCCTCGGCATCGCGGCGCGCTCGATATTTGATGTGAGTTCTGAAGGCCCCGGCGCTTGAGAAGATCCCCGAATATGACCCGGGTCCGAAGGTTCTGAGCGACGTGAGGAAAGTGCGCCACACAAGCCTGATCAGAGAATTGCCGAGCAGGCCACAGCTTGCGGCTGTGGTCAAACCAGCATACCTATCGCGCTGAAGCAGGAATACAGAAATAAGAGGGTTGAAACGAACTTGGACGGTCTGAATAGCCAATTTTCAGTCAAAGGTAAAGTTATCAAGAGGGAAAGGGTTTCAAACCTCGTTGAAGAGCTCGAGAAACTCGGGGTGGGGAGACTCGGGAGAGCACCTGAGGCGGTATCACTATGAGTCGCATTTACGGAGTATATCTGAGCGGGGAAATTTGATACAGCTGAAGGAATATTTGACACCCTTGTCAAGCGGATAGAGAGGGACGTCGAAACATCCGAAGGGGCATGTGCTCTACGACGTCATATCTCGAATTCAATCCCTGCCGCAATTTGAGTTCACTCACCTCGAGTCATCATCACCTTCGACTGGGTGCCTCTGGGACGAGGGATCAACGACGCTCTGGGTGATGGAAGCTGGGCTGAGCCCACTCGTGGAAGGGGGCGAGAAAGTGCTAGTCGAGTGCGAGGATACCAAGACCTGTGAGATCTCCAAAGTCACAGGCCCGGGGAATGCAGGCCAGGTGGTGGGGAGCAGAACAACGGTCTCATAAGGTCTCGGCGTTGTCGTCGAAGAAAGGGTCTCATCTGTGGTCGTAACTGAGGTGCTCGTGACGGGTAGCATCCAAGAGGAGAGCGTCGTGCTAGTAGCGAAGATGCTGGTTGAGGGGTCGTCGTAAGCGGTGAGAGTGCAAGAGGCATTAGAGGATGCAGGCAGAACGAGGGTGGTCGACATCACTCCGTCTTTGCACCTGCTGGCAGTCTGAAGCCGTATATATGCTTCTGAGCGTTGGCACGCATGCGATTTGATATGTCGGTGTCACTGCCATTCCGTCCACCCATCCATCTATCAACGCTCCGCTACAAAGGTGCAGAAGAACGTAGAAGAACAAGTAGAACCGGCAGAGACATCCTCCGATGCGCGATGTGCATGTGGCGCAGCTGTCCGGACATCGATCCGGGGCTGTGCGTGTGGTCTGATGCTGAGATGAACAGTTCCTCGGCCAGCGGAATCTGATTGGTACCTCCGATGCGAGATTTTGGCACCTCCCGGACGCAAATATTGGGTGACTTCCCGTAAGATCAACTTGAATATCCAACTTCAAACCTCGGCTGGCGGAGTTCGAAAAGCAGTTGACGGGTTCTAATTTCTAAACCGTAACGCCAAACGATGCAGCCAACTTGATTCACATAATTATCCCATTTCGGAAATACCAAGAGATAGCAGTATTGATCTGATAATCGCGTCTGCTTCGACAGACCATCATGGACGGCACGGCTTACTCCATCATGCAGCAATTGGAAGATGCTGATGAGGCAGTCGACGACGACCTCCACTTAATGCATGTCTCAGCCGCAGTGCTTATTACAGGTGCTGAAGCCAGTCGTCAGTTGCGCAACGAGAACCGGAAGCCCAACCGCAATTACCTTTGTCGCCCCCAACTGCCTCCAAACCCTCGAGAAAACACTGCATGGACCGCCTTATTCAATAGTCGCAGCAATCGGGCATACATAACAACCATGGGATTCGACGTAGCCACCTTTGAATTGATTGTGAGGTCCGGGTTTGGGGTGCGTTGGTTCTCTGAGCCCATTCCTCGTGCTGACACAAGCCGACGGGGTGAACCCCGTCCGGGTGCACGATCCTTGGATGCCTGGGGTGCATTGGGCCTTGTTCTGCATTATCTGAACTCCACGATGCTCGAAATCAGCCTCCAGCAAATATTTGGGCTCATACCTACAACCGTTTCGCGTTACATCACTTTCGGGATGAAGATCTTACTACACACACTTCGCGAGATGCCAGACGCAGCCATCCATTGGCCACGAACCATTGCAGACTTCCAGGAGAACAGCAATCTCATTGTTGCTCGTCACCCACGATTGGACGGCGCCTTTGGGAGCATTGATGGATTAAACCTTCCAACACAGACCTCCGGAGATGATGATATCGAGAATGCAACCTACAACGGGTGGTTGTCAGAACACTTTGTGAGCTCAGTAATTGCATTTTCCCCTCATGGTGCGTTGTCTGAGTAAATTATTGGTATGGTCATCCAAAATAATTTCTGTTCTAGGACTCATCATTGATGTGAACACAAATGCACCTGGGAGCTGGCATGATTCTCGCGTCGCACGGCCCATATACACTCGATTATTGGAGGAAACCCCTGATGGATTCTACCTCGTTGCCGATAGCGCCTTTCCTCGTGGAACCGATGACATTAAAGGTCGTATTGTCGCACCTATCAAGTCACGTCAAACCTTTTGGGGGACAAGAGAAGAAATTGAAGAGCGGTTTGCGTTCGATCGTGAACTCCTTTCTTACCGCCAAACTGCAGAATGGGGAATGAGGGATATACAAGGATCATTCGGTCGATTGCGCCTCCCACTTCCGATTGATGATGCAGACTTTCGTGGCGACCTTTTAGAGACTTGTTTTCGATTGGCTAACCTGCGCACAAGACGGGTTGGTCGAAATGAAATCAAGAAGGTTTACGAGCCGGAGTGGAAGAAGACAGCTGAAGAGCGCGAAATATGGGAGAACTTTGAAAACATGCTTTTTGGGGATCAGCGCAGGCATGATCGAGTTTCACGATTTCACATTCACCCCGAGTATCAATAGTCAATGCAATATTTAAATAGTCAACGAGTGTGGGCAGCTACAGACTGATACTTGTAATGACAGGCAATAGTTGGGATAAGATGAGAGCGCAAAACGAGTGTACGTAGGGCAAGAGAAGTGGGTATCATGATGAGGAAGGGAGAGCCGTGGTTGGAAAGAGATCTGGGACTATTACTTACGAGACGTAGACGGACCGGCCAAAGGAGAATCTGAGGTAGAAGTACCTACAATTTCAGCAGGGGTAAGAAAGACACGAGGCGAATCAGGCAGCCTCTTCGATGGCGAGCTTGAGTGCAGATCCTTGTGGATCGGAGAGCGAGTCATTGGTTGCCACTTCCGGTGTTGGGGCTTAAGGACAGGGGCAGAGGCGACAGGCAGGACAGGCAGGACAGGCGGGACAGGCGGGACAGGCGGGACATGTGGAAGGAGTGGGTGTGTCAGACCTTTGAGGGGGTTGATGTTCTCCTTCTCGTTGTCGCCCCAATCAGATGCACTGGACCCGTCAGTGAACCAGGTGGTATGCTGTCCGCCTTCAGGGAAGACTTCATCACAACGAATCTTCCCGCGGACGCGTTCGAGCTCAGGATCGTGCTTGCGGTCTTGAAGAGGGCGACCGGCCTTCAAATCTGTCATGCCAGCCATGCGTCGCTCGAAATTCAGCTCCATGTCGAGCCGATCACGGAGACGTTCAACCTTGTGCAGACGATCACGAAGGCTGTTGTTCTCGGTACGGAACGACTCAATGGTGGCGTTGGCGTCGCGAAGTTGCTGGTTGAGGGTGAGGACCTGCGTATTTTGGAATGATCGATTTGAACGCTCTTCCTCCCGCACACGTTGGACGTCCGGATCCAGGGCAGTGGCGATCTTGGTGACCAGCTCGGTCGTCTGTGCTCCGCGTGTGCGGCGTGGTTGTACAACCTCGTTACGAGATGACCGAGCAACAACAGTGTGGACGGTGTTGGGATCCTCAGGAGCTCCCGCCCCATGCCGTTCGCTATCAGATGGAGCGATTATGTCGTCGTCGTCGTCGTCGAGATCTGAGCCATGGTCGTTGATGTTCCTGGTCCCGACGTGGTCGTTGATGAGCTTGTCGAGCGCCTTTGCACGGGTGACATTTTGGGGTCGTTTACCAGTTCCGGTCGGCTTCTTCATTCGCACCATCTGTCATATGAATATAAATAAGCTACAGATAAGGTACAGGAGAATAGAACTCTTACCATTTTGAACTTATTTTCAAGTGCCTTTGCATCGCGAAAAGGGTGCCCATTCTTGGAAGCCCACATAGTATAGTATGTGTGCACCTTCTTCCAACCGCGCTCGCCAATCGGAAGGTACTTCTCGATGAGACGAAAGAGTTCCTTGATCTCAACGTCGCTGTAGTTCCCTGCCCCCACACGGCGTCCACCATGCCCAGATTTCTTCTTCAATGGCTCGTCACTGTCCTGGTCGGAGCTGTCGAAGTCAGAGTCCAGGGACACCACGCCACGGTCGACGCGCTTGCGTTTGCCTGCGGCCTTGGACTGTGACAGGCGCGGGGCTGGGGAAGGGGACTTCTTGCGCCGAGTGCCTGCTGCTTTCGTGGTAGGAAGATGGCCCGTCGAAGCCGCAACCGTGGGGCCGTCAAGTAAGTCGATGTCAGCCGAGGCAGGGAGAGGCACGTTGCGTGGCTCAACAAGAGGCGGTAAATTGTATTGAGGGTGGTCGGATGGGCCTGCGTTGTGCGTCTGGCGTGGGACGAAGGGCGGGAAGAGATCCCTCGGTCCCGGGAGGTTCGGCTATTGCAATTCAACACACAGGGTGATAAGGAAAATAAAATTGACATACAGCTGCTTGTTGCTGAGATGCAGGAAAATTGAAAGCAGGAATCTGAGCACTGCGATCTGAAGGCGAGGCGACAGGCTAAAAATGTTCCATGAGCGACCGAAGAAGAGATCCATAATCGAAATGACGAACAAAAATGGTCCTTGCGCGAGCCGGGTTCATGCCACCAGCCATGGGGGGTATCTGGAACTGGCTACGAGGTGGGATGGACCCAAAGGTGAAGCGGGCAGGGGTGTGCTGATCCATTCTTGAGACGAAGTAAGGTGCGCTAGGTGGGAGAGCTAGGAGATGCGTCGGAGTTATGCAGTAAGTTGCTGAAGCCACTGCTCACCTTCCACCAGCTTTTATCCCATTTCCAATACTGTCTCGAGCAGTGTAGCTTCTAGGACTCGTGCACCTCGACTTCGTCGGGACTCTAGAGGAAAATTGGGCGGCGAAACACCAATTTCAGAGAATGATTGCGACTGCATGCTTTGCGTTCACAAGACTTGCTGGAGGTGAAGGGTGAAGACCTGCATGAGAACTGGAGAAGGTCAGCGATCAACGGTTCTAGCTCAGCGAATATTGAAGTGAATTGCTTGCTCATCGTGCGCATGATAATGCCGGGGTGGCAGAAAGCCAGTAACCATCAACGCGGTCTTGCCTTTGTCCTCGTTAATTGCAGTCCTTGATCGAGCTAGCACCAGCCATGTTTCACAATGGTCGAGGTCGTGATTCCTTGAGAATGTGGCCGACAGGAGTTTTGGATGGAGAGGAACCGTGGACGAAGGTTATCGCGATGATCATGCAGCGGATCGCGCCAAGATTTGGACGCGTCATCTCTTTGGGGTTCAAACCAAGTTTGGTGAAGGGATCACCTTGGCAGGGTTTATTCGCGTGTTTGGAGTTTAGACGAGGGGTCCCCACCCCTCGTCTAGATTTAAGATTTGAAAACCACTTGAATACCATCACTCATGGCAACCGGACGCTTTGGGTCTTCGGCATCTCGGCGAACAACCCTTGATGGTGATGATTTAGAGTTAGATATTCAAGTTAGCCTTACGGGAAGTCACCCATTCACAGCACATACTGCCGACGTGCTCTACATAGAGCCTAGCCGTGGCCCCTCGGGGTAAGAAAGTTTGGGTTCGACAACACCCCAGAGTTGAACGATCCGAAACTGAAGGCGACATCGGTGATGCTGGTCGGTATTTGAAGTTGGAAGTCGGGCCTGAGAGCCTTGAGGTCGAGTACTTTATTGCAGAGGTGAAAGCAATTGGCTCCGAGATCGACCGAATGTTTAAAGTTAGTCCAGGGAAAACCGGCTCTGAGGGAATCTGATGCCGTCTGAGGTAAGCTGAGGAAATATGCGACTTCAGCAGACCTCAGCTCCTCTCATCTTTTTGCCGTTTCTGAGATTTTCAAGATGACGAACAACGAGAGTCGGGAGTGGTGTAACGTGCAGTACCCATCGCAACGGTGTCAAAGTATGTGGTACTAGACGTCGGATTAACAGCATGACTGAGAGGGAAAATTCAAATGTGCGTACCTAGGTTCGCGATGGGGTGTGCCAGTGCTGGTCCCACAAAGAAACTAATGAGAAAATAAGTTGGAAATACGAACAAGATGTCTTACTTACGGGTGAAGTTGCAAGGTAGGTCGCGTAGGTCAGTATCGAGGCTCTCGGGCGCGCATATAGCCGTGTGTCCTGCGGTGTCGCCTCGTCAGACAACTACAGTATGATCAAGAAGCTGAAATGCGTACCATTTATCTCCATGCATCGCCCCATTCCTCCTATGTCGACTGTCGCGTTTCGCCACGCTCACCGCAACCAGCTGTTTCCATTGAGGGTCCTCAACCGCTCGGATGTTGCAGGGGCCGAACATCTGTCAGTGGGTTGTTGCCTGAGCATGACATAACCCCTTTGCAAGAAGGAACAAAGGGAATCAGGCGCGCTCATAAAGGGGGAGGGGTGGTGGTGGTGGTAAGATTCAGAAAGGATGGCGGGAGGTAGGGCAAAGGGCAAAACCGAGTCCGGGAAAACCCGAGAACAGCTGGCAAAGGGAGGACGCAGAGTTGAACGGATGAGAAGGCGTTACACTCACCAAATCTACGTCAAGTCACATTTCTGGGTCCAGATTTGCTTAGAGAAACTGTCAAAATATGTGTGGGGCGTTTTGTTCAGATATTTTCCTAAACTGAGCAGATCCTCGCCGTTTCTGGCAGATTGGTGCAGAAACCCGCAGACTCCTCAGATTACCGCATGTCCGTTTTTCACTGGGAAATTTAAAGGCCGGACCATAAAACCCTTGTTTATCTAGCTTCAGTCAACTTCATCTGTCGTTTACAAGTAGAGTGCTACTCATAAGCGTGTGTCACCATTTTCTCTATCTCAATACTAACATATCCCGAGGTCGATTTCTTACTTTCAAGTCGCCTGTGCTTGACGAGGAGAAAGACGACTCCCATGAGAGTGGCAATGATCAGTATCCCTCCGCCCGTACACGCGCCGATAACTATGGCTTGCGATCTGGTATAAAGGCACGATGAGGTCGGACGCTGATTCGACGGAAGATGTTACGCTTCTCACCTAGATTTTACCCCTCCATTCATTGAGAAGGATGAATCCGAGGGGGAGAGGGTATGCGAGGCTTGGACAGAAGACAAGGTATTTGGAAGGGAATTTGTCGACGGCGGCATGCTAGCGGGGCTGCATTTATTCGCAATCCCATTTATGAAAACTGGAAGACGTACCATTTGGACGAATATAGAGGCGGTGACCCTGTAGCAGAGCTCTCAATTGACATAGGAGCAGGGGAGCTGCAACGTCCTGTGAATCAGCATATCATACCGAGAACAGGAAGGAGGCAGCAGACCCGTTCAGAGTCGCCATTCGATCGACGGTGCTAGTTGGCGTTTCCGGCAGAGAGGACAACCCCTCGATCGTCGAGCTTCCTTCCTGTGTTGAGGTCGTTGTTGCACTTTCTCCACTGGAAGAACTGCTCGTCATGCATAGGCCTTCAAAGGGGCAGGATGAGTCAGCTGGCTGGAATGATTCGCCCATAATCTAAAGGAATGCAGAAAGGTCAACGCAGGCCGCTGGCCTAGGTAGAAAGAAAGTGCAAAGCACTTGAAGTGGTGCTTCTTGGTAAAGAATGAAGATTGTCAACGGAAGTTCGCATAAGGGCATCAGTTCGTTACCTTGGTCGGAGTTCTCTCGGAAGCGCCGCGGGAGATTACTACCGAGTGCCAACAATCCAACTCAAGTTCAACACACATCGTGTTTCAAGCACTACAGTGCCAGCGATTCATCGTTTTTATTATAGCTGAAGGTCGCGTCTTTGATGTCGATATCGGTCCTAATTTTAGCGCCCGTCGGCCCGGGGGCAGGTACTTACGATTAAATGATACAGATCATTCTCACGATGCTTCCACGATGCTTGCTCGAGTCTCCGCACCATGATAAACGGCCATCGAGACAATTCACAGCACCCAGTCTGGCAAATCTCGAGCTTGAGGTGGATTTCGATAGACATCGACGCTCCGGTCTCCGTGTCTAGTCGGCTTCGCGGTCGATTCTGTTCTGCGCTTCCCTCCCCCCTGAACGACTTCAGAGTCTCCCCGGCACAACTTCGACCTCGTGCTGGACGCGCTCCAAATTGAGATAACTCTTGCCTCGCAATCGGACGAGGTTTGGTCCCGTGCGATGGTGCCATACTTCTCGGAGGAGCGGCATCGCGAGCGGTTCCAACCGTCTTTGGGTCGCTCCGATGTAGTGAAGGCCCTAAGGACATAACTCCCAAGTCAACACAGGCCGCATGTGTCTCACGACTGATTTTGTTCAGTTATCGAAGGTGCGTGCTCACGGCGGTCGACGAGAACAGGGGTATTACTAATTGGGGACGTACCAGAAGTGCATAGATAGGAGTCCAGTGCGACGAGGTTTCACTCTGACTTTCATCTCTTAGGTTGCTCACATTCTGGCCCAGTCGCCCTCAACGCCATTACTACACCACGACGACGCGGCACTTAGAGTATATGATGGAAGAAAAGAACTCTAGCTTCCTTCCTCGACTGGCTCCGCACCTTTTCAACGCTCATCAACCGTCCATAAACGGCAGCCGGAGCATACGGATTTCAAGATCATCGCCCCTCCGTGGGCAGGGATTTCCGTAAGTTGATTATATCTCTTGTATTTCCGATACACACATACCACATCGACCACAGCGTCGGCCCGATCCAAGTCCAGATCAAAGACGACGAAAATATGGACAAGACTGTGGACGCCCCACTCCCCTCTCCTGCATCCCCAGAAACACCCACACTTTCGCCGCCGCCACCGCCAGAACGACCATGTATCTGTTCCCCCTTACTCCTTGGTTCGCACACCCGCTCCAGAATGCACCCGACGATTGTCGCACTGTATAAGGAGAACCCCATGCAAGCCGCAGCTACCTTCGCCGCCCACCGCCGCGCCAACCCCGCTGATGCTGGCGCACTCTTCGGCGAGCTCCTCCTTGGGGACGAAATCGAGCGCCGCCTCGTGTCCTTTCTCCTGTGGAACGTGGGTCTGCAGGAGCAGGGCGTAATGACGGACCTGTGGGAGCGGGGTCTCTGCTGGTGCCTTGGGAAGCCATACTGGCTCCAACGGCCCGCTTATCCGTACCTTTCGCTCTTGTATCTCTCTTGTTTGCTTTGTAGGTGTTTCTTTTCGTTCTCTCATGGAGAATGCACTATTTCTGACTGTCATTACCTCAGTTTTCCGGATTGTGGTGTTGCTACTCGCCCGTTGGTTCTTCCAACGTATAAGCCAAGTATGATGATATTTCAAACCCCGATGCGAGGTACAGAAGGCTCCAGTTTACATGCGCCGGTATCTACAGTACCTCCGAGTAATTCATCGTCTATTTCTAACAATGGCCCACCTCGAGTCAATTCCGATGAAGAGAAAGAATTCTAGTACAGTTACGGTGCCAGATCAGTATCGTCACAAGCGATTAAACGGTAGACGAACCGTAAAAGATAATCCCCAATACGCCAAAGATGTACTGTAGAGGGGTAAGCCGACGTGCAACCTCTGTTTGTTCAGCAATAGGTTGTGCCTGTGCTTCCTCCTGCGTCGAGCCGTTGGAGCGAACAACTGTTGGGAAGTGCAAGCTGGTCAACGCGACCGATGGCAAACCGAAGTCGCCACTTTTTGCGGCGCGGGATGGTAGTGCAAGTTGACCGAGAAGAAACTGCCGTGTGGAAGATTACTCTCCAATCAAGCGCCCGTGACGACAAAAAGGGTAGTAAGCCATCTAAGCCTGCGACAGATCGAACAAATGAAATTAGATACGTCCACGTATCCCTTGATCTTGGAGCTGGGGCTCTCTATTTTGACGTCCTTCTAGGCTAGTCGGCATGGGTGCGTCGAGTCCGAATACTGTTCTCGGCGAACGGATGGTAGATTGATATACGAAAGGAATTCCGAGCGCCAGAGAAAAGGGAAAGAAATTTTGATGATGATTTATTTCGTGAGTCTTGAGACGCTCCCCTTCGCCCCTTCGATCGTTGTGTCCTTCAACGGGTGATCCCAACGAACGGACTGGTCAATGTCGTGCTATCGAAAATTTCCTCAAGTATGCCTAATTAAGTCGGACGCTCAAAGGCCGTCGTTAGATTAAAGACTCGAGTTCTTGCTTTTAAAAAGAATCTGCTCCATTGGAGATGCATACGAAAGTCGAGCTGATATGAACCCCTTCTGTTGGGGAGCGACGAATACGCGAGTCTCCATGTTCCTGATCAGAAACGTTGGTGAGGCCATGGTCAACGTTATGGGACAGTTATAGGTTCATATCATCTCAGTTCGACATACCTGGCATCTGTGAGCTCCACCGTTATGAGCCATCCACCGCATCATGATTTCTTGCACTGGCAGGAAACATCGGCATCGGCAAGGAAACTTCGGATTGAAGTTCAGTGCATGATGCAACTATGCGTCGGACCGAGATCGATTAGCCGCTCGGGAGAGCAACAGTGTCGTCATTGGGGGTGGATTTGTGTGGCTGTGGCTGGGCTACCGGTGGGTGTCTGCAGAAGAGCAGATCAACGGAGCGGGATCAAAGGGCCGGCGAGCGACCTAATCTTAGCTCAATTCGTTCTGTCTTAGCCAACTGAGGTCTTTGAGTCTTGAAAATTAGACACTGGTGAGGCCGTGGAGGTATACTGGCTCAGTTATTGCATCTAGGAGATCCACAAAGCGGTCTCCAACGACGAAGTTAAAGAGTCGACCATTTAAGATAACTAGAAATAAACATGTTGGCTTGTTAATGATTTGATTATTGGGGAGCATCGTTGAAGAGATCCGAGGGATGGACATTATTGAACATGGAATAAGCAATATCGTCGAAGATGGCGTTGCTACGCCCAAATGTAGGCAGGATTCCATGAGAAGCCTGCTGATCATCTCTCACGAACGCATCTAGCTAGTGTTACTCCCGGTCCCTTTCAAGACATACACAGGTCGATTGTGGGGGAAGCTTTAAGATGTATATGGTATTTTGGGGCGAAGGTTTTTTCTCAGACCCACCTAATGATCCTGACGGTCTACTCCTCTGTATCCACAAACCACAAGAACTGGACCTTGCTGTACACCTCTCCAGCAGTCCGGATGGATAATCCAAGGGGCGGCGTTGTTATATGGTCGACCGTGATCATATTGGGTGGCTCATTGACGGACATGGACTTTTCTACACGCGAGGCATCAAGCCCTTCGGAATCTCCACCATCCACAACCACATCCCAAACAACGACGACGATGCCACAAGCACCTAGTATAATAATACTGCCGCAACAAAGCACTGCAGTGATATTCCGACCAAGCGAGGCGGTTTTAGCATTGTCAACAACCACAGCGAGCCCTCAAATCCAAACGTTGATCACCGCGAGCCTACTGTCTACACTCCTGCCATCGACTTCGACTTCCGAGCAAGTCAAATCCGTTTCTTCCTATTCGCCACCCGCCACCTCGGTCATACAGCCAACTTCTAGCAGTCAGGACTCTCCTTCGAGAATTAGCGCAGGAATAATTGCAGCTATCACACTGGGGTCAATAATTGTATTATTGTTGATCGCTCTTTTGGTTGTCATTAAGCAACGGTGGACGTATCCTAATCGGCGAGGTGAGTTGTTGATGTCGAATTTGCGACGTTGTTTCACGGATCTGGTACTAATTTCCTCCATCTTGTGGCCCAGAGGCGGTCCAAGGAAGAGACATTTCGACCATTGAAGTCGCCGACCCATATGTCTGTTCGCATTTCTTGAGCTCACCAGCGGACGCAAAAGGAAGGGCCATCGGTACTCCAATTCAGAGTGAGACACTCCCTGCATATTCCGACATCTGCAATGAGCGAGGTTAGTAACATATTTGGCTCCATAGTGGAGCTTCGTTGCGAGAACGCGAGCGCCTAGGAAAAGCGTACAAGTATACCCTACCCTTAAGAGCCAGATACTAGTCCTAAAATATACCCGGCGTTCCTCGCCACTACTTTTCGTTGCGAGGTTTTTCTGAGATATTGTTCTCGAATCATCCTTCTGTTAAAAAGGATTCATGGAATCATGGAACAGAGTTAATGAATATTCGTGTACGTGTAGCAACTGGAAGGCGATGTCGAGGGATTCTCTGTTCGGGTAATACGGCGACCAATGCTAAATTGCCTGTACGGCGCAAGGCTCCATGGAATGAAGAGAACGTACTCGAGGAAAGCAGGCTTTCGATTAAACCGGACCAGAATGGCGTCTCATGTCTTCAGGATATGGTAGAGAGGCACAAAGCTACCTATGAGCTCGGTCCAAAAATCTCGATGTTCGTCGGTGTTATCGCCTGGACAAGATGGTTCGGAGAGGAGCGGCAGTGGCCGGCCCGGCGCCATTGCTGCAGCAAGCTCCAAATCACCCTTCTATTGTTCGAGATTCGATGGCACAATCAGGCTGAATCACAAAGTATATGCCCAGAAATTAAGGCCATGGTTCAATTATGCGCTCTGTACATCATATTAGGGGGTCGAAGCGCCCTTAGTATTTATTACTCCAGCTCAGAAAGGGTCGAAAAGAGACGAGATAGAATATCACTTTCTATCCAGCATTTTCTCCCGCGCTAACGCGATCCGACTGGGCGATAGTCTTTTCCACCCCCATATTACGCTTCGCCACATGGCTAAACCCTCTAGATATCCTCGACCGACGCGAAATAAACCCTTCCCTACGCTCTCGAAAGAAACACAGGTGGATATGGCGTCGAGTTCGGGGTCATGGGAGACGAACATCGATCCACCGGAATTGCCGGTCAGTGTTATATCGGCCGTTGAGGACCCGCTATCGACCTCAGTTATGTCGGATGCCCCAAGCACCGTGATATTACCGCTACCGACGACGGTTATATCACACAAATCCACGACAATTAATGCCAAACAACCTACCACAGTAATATTCCGGCTACCTATGGCAGTGGCCACGCCATCGATGACTACACCGAGATCCCGTGCTGTGACCGCGAGCCTATCCACGCCACCCCTTCCGACCACTTCATCAGAGCATGCCCCGTTTATCCCTACCCCTTCGCCCCCCACGACTTCGATAATACACCCTCCGCAGAATCAGTCAACCCCCTGTTCCCGTGTCAGCGAGGGTGTTGTGGTTGTGATAACACTAGGAGGGTTAGTCGCCTTCCTAGTGATATGTCTGGGTGTAATGAAGCGAATACGGATGCATACACGCGGGCGAGGTAAGTGATTATAGTGGAATCCGGAATGTCATGCGGGAAACGTAATTAATATATTTCATCCCACGCCACAGAGACGATACCCAAGGGAGGACGTTCGGTCTCCCAGATTGTCGAGCCATAGTTCTGCCCGCGGAATGACTCGATTTCCAAACCTGAGCTTTTCCCGTTGGTCATAAATGGCCCCGAGGAAGCTGACGCCTCCCCGATTCTTACCGGAGGATCTCCAAGTCCGACGCTGCCTCGATATGCTGACATACGCAATGAGGGACACCATCCGCGTACTAAATTGAATTATGCACTTTGTAGGTAGTAGAACAGGATTCGGCTGGTAGAGGACGGCGGATGAACTTGAAGAGAAAACCCGAGGTGTCCCTTACGATTGATTTCCAGCCGTATACGCGTCGTTGCTCCCCATAACCAGTCTCGTACATAGTTCCTCTTATGTTGATCATCCATCTTCTTGGATCGTTTTAAGCGGAGTGGGAATGTAAATAATACGAGGTACGGCAGACAGTGGGACGAGAAAGTGTGTTTTCAACTCCCTGTCGCTTCCCGGGGAGTTGAAAAAATTACCCCATATCGGAGAGGTAGAAAAAAAACTGCATTCCGTGTATATTTGTGCTCGGACTCGAATATGAGAGTACGCAGCGGTCGCCCTTTCACGCCAAGAGCGGAGTTGTGGTGGAAGATCGCACTGAAACTGATCAGCTTAGATTCAATCTTTCGGATGCGATACAGAACATCGATGGTGAAGGATCTCGAGGTGATAAATTTCTTATTCAAAATATCTACTGCCTTGTCTATGTCCCTTCAGCCGCAGCGTACCTTTGATGGGCGTTTCGGCCTTTAGCGCCCAGCGGCCCGGTTCCTCCGATCATCGATAAGGGAGAAGATAAGATATGGGTGTGAAAACTTTCCCACACTCTCCCTTCCTCCACCGTTTCGACCTCCTCCTCGACGTTCGAACTGGCACAATCTGACCTCGCGCTTCGATTTTAGTCCCTCGCGAACTCTTATTTGAGAATATAGTATCGATGCGGGCGTTCGGTCCTCAACGTGTCTTTAAAGTCGAGAACCAGACATTGTTGGCAAGTTAAGACGTCGGGTTCATCATGAGCAGAAATAAATTTGGAATAGAGGGTATAAGTAGGTACTGAGGGAGTACACGCTATTTTCGGCTCGTAGATGTAGTATTATTCCTGGGCAATGAACTCGTTCTGTCCACAATCGTGCTTGATTCTTATCTGACGGAAGTTCGGAACTCGGGCGTCGCCAGACTTGGGCTGGTAAGGACTTATCGAATATATGAGATACATAAATAGTCACATCTCGAAGCATCGTTATTCTGTACAAGCACAGGTTTTATGTTCATCGTCGCCGCTTTCCGCTACTTTTTCTTGACTTCCTCTCAACGTCGGCGCCAGATGTCAGAAGATACCCGCGATGCCACCGGGACAGACGGTATCGGGTTCTTCACCACCGCCATCGCATCCGCATAGCTCATGGAATCGCCGGTTGGTGCATTCTCTCTCCGAGTCCTCCGCAGCGGGTCTGCCTCGAACACAAGCCAGCTTGTGCCATGGACCCTCTTCGACGCTGGAGAGAAGTTATGGGTTGACGTTGATCACGGTTGGGGAGATGCAGCTCCGCGGGTGTGTCCTTGTTGCTTTTAGGGTACTCTCGATCGCGTCAAACTCATGTATAGTGCACTCATTTGCTTCAGGGAAGCACTCCGTCCTCGACATCGTCTACTCCCGCTGGCTTATCCGTAGCTCTTTTGTGCGGAGAAATTCCCAGTATCAACGACAACCACTCACTATCGATGTCCTGCGCTCGAAGACCCCTCATCGGCACGGCCGATGTGCGTAGATATGTAGCCTTCATCTCAGCCACCTCAGCCGTAACGCGTTGAACTAAATTTCTACTTTTTTAGTCCCTAGCAGGCCTTCGTTCTCACTTATCCTCGTTCAGTTTCGTACTACTCTATGTATGCTTCAGATACGACAGCATCCACTATGCCGCGTGGTAGTAAAGGAGCGTCTCTCTGGTACAGTGATATACCCGGAGACCTATAAACTGGGAGAGGGGAGCGACACGCTGTACTCTCGAACATCTTTCGTCTTGCCATGGACGGCGGGTCTGCGGCGGGTCTGGTGGGAGCGTTGATGCCGTCTCTGTGCACGGCATGGAAGGAGTGGCCTTGGCTTCGAGGTAAACTTGATTGACCGTTTCTCTTACCTCAAAGGACGAGGTGAGAATACGTTAACTCCAGGAAGGGATAGCACGAGCTGTTCATCAGTAAAATTACAACCCCTTCCCCTTCCCCTTTTTGGCCCTTTACCTTCCACGGCCCCTTTCTCTGCCTTCCTTCAACCTTCTGAAACACCTTTTTGACCTGTCACAACTGTTGCAACTTCCAAAAAACAAAACCTTATATTCATTCATACAAGTGTTGTACTAACATGATTTAACCATGGACTGATGGAATCAACCCTTTTTATTCCGGAGTTCAGTCGGCGCAGTGTACGGTCATGTAAGGACGGCGCAACAGAAATTATCGTTAAGTCCATAGCCGAGTCACGTGACATTGTTGAACTCACAAATGTGCGCAAAGTTCGCGGTTGATCGAACCTCGAACCTCTTGCTTCCTCCCACCACCGTACTCTGCCCCCCACTGCCTGGCGCGCCTTCCTTACCTTCCCTTCGCGTTCGGGTAATGCAAAGCCTGTAGTCTTGGGCTGGTGAAAGAAAGCTGGCCCCTTTCTTTCTTCATACCTTGCCTATATGACTGGTGCATCGAGGGAGGTGCGAATGACTGGGACGACGGGGGGAAGGACATCGTGTGGCCCACATTTCTAATCCTACCCTTTTCTACTCACTGTATCTTCCATTGACAGGACCCCTCCCCGAGTGGTGCACGGCTGTTGGTGTTGCCCGGTGTCGGTAAGAAACATGCTGTTGTGCATGTACTGAACCGCTGACATGTTTACCTCCCCAGACCTCATCACCGTGTGCTGACGTCCTCGTCACCGTGCACCAACACTGTCATTGTGGACGCTATCAAGGGATATTTGTGGACCAGGTGCGTTGCACGACAGTTTGCTAGCAGGACCTCATGTATGTTTTGCTCTCGTCTTAGCATTGTTATTGCTCGTGAAGGTAAGAGTTTGTTCATGGGCATCAAGCAGAGGAGGTGGTTTCCTTGTAGGAAGATTGGTTATTGTAAGTTGTTTCAAATTGAACTCCTCGCAATTTGCTCATTATGTACCATAGGTTTCAAACACACGGAACATCATTTCGGGTCAGTGCAGATACATTTATTTTGTGATTTAAGTGTAAGAGTGAGATCCTTGTTTGAACATTTCGGTTGTCATTGTACTTGTAGTTAAAGAATAATAAATGGGTTTATTGTTTCATTCACAATGCTGCGAAATAATTGACCCTGGAATGACCCTCCTGAAAAGCTTCCCTAGGCCCTTCTGCTCACCTTCCGGAAGCAAAAGACCTTCCAGCAGCTCTTCAGAAGGTTTCGGACTTGTCTGCTGGAAGGGCCAAACCCTTCC
>MPNV01002358.1:69923-97420 GCA_013376435.1 Cyclocybe cylindracea
GTTGACGAGATTCGCTTCTTCCCACGAGCCCGCTGCCAATCTTAACCATGGGAGCCGCGGAGAGTACGATGCACACGATGGCACAAGGGCGCTTGTCTTATTGACTGAAACCGACTAGAGGAACCCTTAACGAGGCGACAGGTACTCAGCGGCCGATGCACACGCTACCCTTGTTGGCCTTGCAGCCTCTCTCCCTAAATTTATTCGGGAGATGATGATACTGAGTGAGTTTATGGCGACGGGTTGACGGTGGGTAGGTTGGAAGTAACATAAATCATTGGAGGTCGAAGGGCGATCGGAAGCGCCATGCCTCGAATCGTTGAACGTTGCCGGACTTGATGAATGGATGGACCGGTAAGCGTTGTCAGGCAAGGCGCAGGTATCTGGAATGGAACAGGTATGCTCACCCGAGTCGGTCCTCCTGATGACTTGTTGTGTACGAAACCAGAAGAGTGCGTTGACGTAGCGGACGGAGCGCCCATCGCTGGAATGTTGTCGATGTTGGCCTAAGTCGAGGATCGCTTGTGCGGGGCTCCCCGTGTCTATAATCTTTTCGGCCATTCGACGTCGGAGCGTGATAAGCAAGGCTGCCGGATGTAGCCGGGCGGGTAAAGAAAGGCTCACGAGGTGGATGCGGTGCCGCCATAGTGAAGGTATAGTTGACGTAGAATCCGTCATGATGTCAGCTGTGGAAAGGCGGAATGCGTTCGGATGTCCTTTATCGTCTGAGGCGGCTACTCAGAACAAAACAATCAGTCGTCGCGACGAGTGAATGCGATTGGGCGACCTGAATCTCCTCAAAATACCCATCGTTGGTAAGTTCCGAATTTCCGATGCGATGGTGCTATTCACTTCTAGGTGACACTATATTAAAAATTTCATATGTCACGCAAAAGTTCCAAAGTTAGAATCTAATCTGTCGTCTCCGGGATTAAGATATCATGATGAAGATCCGGGAGGCAAACGCACTCCCAACTGCTAACCGTCCGCGTCGCTTCGCGCTAGGCCAGTCGCTAAAGGAACGCCTTGATCGCTACTGGTAACACGGGAGAATGCCTTGCACTCGTCTGGCATCAATACCCACTTCTGTCATCAGTTCTGTGACCATTTTTGAAGCTGGAGATCATGGAATGACTCGAAGTGCGCAGAAAGCTGTCTGCGGATTGCCCAATTCAATCCGATGACGGTAGATATTTTGCACCGAATTATTGACAATAAGGATGTTCGACGTACAGACAGGGTAATAAGCACACGGAGCAGAATCTGCGTCAAGGATCTGATATTTGAAAGAACAACTTGAACGTTGGATCTGAAGACGGCATGTTTGAAATATATCCACGACTTCGATCTTCGGATGGTGGCACGCGTTCTTATCTTATCTCATGAGGCCCTTTGGACTAGATCCATCCTTTCTAAACGATGTGCGTGTCTGCCACGAAATCTTTCGCAGCGTCGTATCCGAATTGTCCAAAAGTTACGGTACAAGAGTTCAAAAGTCCAACGAAACGAGACTAGATAGACTACACGTTTCTTCAGTCCTTCAATTGTCTTCTAAACCGAACCGCTTGAAATCCAAGCCACTGCGCTACAGGACCAAAGCCACTCGTGGATACGGCTTGACTCTCCCCACACAACTGTGCCGTCGTCGTCCTTGCGCCAGTCTCGGTTCTCAAGCGCTCGAGGCAGCACGAGAGCGCGCGTTCCTGCATTATCGAAAACATAACCGTCCAGATGCCTCGCATTATGATAAGATACGCAGCTGACGTACCGCAACATTCGCGGCGGCGGGTCGCTAAACGTCCGTTGTTCGTGGCGCCGCCGTTGGCAGCTCTAGCAGCTGCGTGTTAGCAGTACAGCTGCTGCTCTCTGTTCGTCTGCCGTTTGCGATCACTCGTGGTTCGCCGTCGCAGGGTTGGCAGTACCGCGTTGGTGATCCCCTGTTGGTGGCTCCCGTGTTCGCGCAGCACCGGTGTTTGCGACGCGAGTGTTGGCGGTTCAGCGCGGGAAATGCAGTGTTGTCGCCGGCCAGTGTTGACGATACCGTGTTTGGCCCGTGTTGGTGCTCCAGCATTGGTCCAGCGTTGGGGAGGGCAGTTGTTAGTCTGCCACATCTGTTCAGCGAGCAGTGTTCGCGGTGGCCAGCAGCTGGAAGGGCGGGTGTTGCCCCACCGTTGTTCACATACGAGTGTTCGCAGCTCCGGTGCTCAACGGGCGGTGTTTGTCACAGCGTTGTTGGCGGCGCCAGTAGCAGCCGCAGTAGCAGCGCCAGTAGCTCAACCACCGCACGCAGCGCTGAAGCAGCGTCCCCGGCCGGCGGCAGCCAGCGGGTGTTCGACGACGACACAGTTCGAAGCCAGATAAGGTAACGATTGCTGAGAGATGCACGCGTAATATCCAGACGCGAAGGGAGAGGATAAGGTAGACTTACGACGAGGCACTTGTTCCCGCAGTTTCCACCCGTGCAAGTATCCAGCGGCCGGGTGGCAGTGATCTGGCTCTGATCGAGTTGGCGAGGTGCCTAGAGAGAGTCGACTCGCGTGACTATGAATAGGGAGAAATGTTGAACATACGGGATCACGTTCGTCACCGTCATGTGGGTCACGAATTCTGCCCGGTGGCCGTTGAGTTATTGCAGTCACCTTCGCGAGGCCATCTCGTTCTCTGGATCCGTGAGGGAAGCATAATATAATCGTAAGAACTTCGATACCAGCCCGACACGAGAAGGCAACTAACCTGTTGAAGTTGGTCGCAGTGAATGTGAATGCCCAGTCGCATCTGCACTGCGGCTGTCGATCCCGACGCGGCCGCGTGACATCCACGTTTCGCCCGCATGGGTTACCGATTGGTTCGGGCGCGCACGTTCGTCCCGCTCCGGCGTACGCGACGCTGAGCATAGGGATGAGCGGTGTGTCGCACCTGGTGGAGGAGGCTAAGGCCGACGAGAAGAAGGCCGGGGTGAGGGAGTTGGCGAGCATCTTGTTGGATGAGCGAGAAGAGGCGCGCACGAGGAAGAGAGACTGCGCTCGAGATGTGAGAGGGTGAAGAAGGTGATAGAAGACACGCCAGTGTCAGTGAATGGACGAGACGCTGGCGCATCGAGTAAACGCGAAAGGAAGAAGACGAGGGATCCGGATCCTGGGTACGAGCTAGCACGAAGTGGAGAAGGTTGGACCTGAGGAAAAACAATATTCTGGCGGGGGCCTAAGCTTTTTCATACCTCAGCAGGCCCACCACGATGGTACCGGTGCTCAGCAAGAATTTCCTTTTTCGATCAATACAAAGAAGGCTCGAGGCGCCACATGACCCGGCATACTGGGGGAGTAGCACTTTTCGCGTCGATTCTCCTGATGGTTACGACGATCCTAAGTAACTCTCATGTCATGACGTGCACACACCCATATCAAAATGCCGACTGTATGACGAAGATCGTCAAGGCGATCCGTTTTCGATAGTGATGAAGTAGCCAAGCGTCTGTCTGAAGGCTTTTTCTAATCTTAGCTTTCGAAGAACGGGTGGACCATTCAGTCTTTCCATCTGGCATTCACCGGTCGTCGTGTCTTGTTCCGGTCTCCCACCTGATAGGGACGGTATTGAAGCTCATGGAAACTCGATGTGATAGGATGAGCTTCATGCGAGCGCTTTAAGGCTTCGACGTCAATGGCCCACAAGACTTGTGTGGACAAGAGGATTGGAGAAAATGGCTCTAGGCTGGAGATACAATCATTCATGATGTGCTTGTCGGTCATTGTCTTGCCGTCGAGTTCATTATCGGGCCGTTGATCCCAGTTCACGTTTGAGATCATCGTTATAGCGTTCGCAGGCCTACTCGCTTCACTGGTCATCAGGGGCTAAATTTCTGTCCAATAGTATACCGCGTGCTGAATATCCTGGAATTGCGTTTATTCAGCGGTTCGCTCACGGGTCAGGGGTTACTCCAGCAGCCTTTCGAGTTTGGGCATACTTTCCCCAGTGACTTTCCGAAATAGAGAAGGCCCTTGAAAACGGGGCGTCGGTTACGGAGAACGAAATAGTGGGATCGTGGTACGCTACGATTCCATATCAACCAAGGCTGTTTGTCCGGATGCGACTCTTCGCTTTAACTCGTCCGCCCTACGCAACTCCATCCGGTCCGTCTTTCGCCGATAAATATGCAGCGCAAGCTCTTGTGGTTCTTTACTGAAGAACATGGAATTGGTTAAGTGATCTTTTTGGTCATTCTTCGTGCTTTCTACAGGATTTCTTTTCTTTCAAAGCGAGAAAGGGGGTTCAGCAACGATGTATCAGCAACGGCGACAGGGCCAGCGTCGCTGAAGCGAACAACATTCACTCTATCGCCTCATGATTAATGTGAAGGAAAGTAAACTTTGTTCGTTAAAAGCGCTTGGCATATCGAATGCAGGAGCCGGTACTTATGAGCATTTTTTGATCTAAGGCTTTCTGGCGATCGTCCAGAGACTGGCACACATAAGTGCGAGAAAGTGCATATTTCATGCCAACTCGTTGGCCGGTCCCAGCGAGATCCGGCGGCAGTCACTCCGCAACGACCCGGGCATTTTGCGAACCGTGAACGAGATTCGTCGCTCACGCGGAGCCCAAGCTCGATCTCGAGGCAACTCGAACCCGAGTCTGCTGAAGACTCAGAGCACTGCGGAATTCTCGTCTATTCACGTCTGAGCACGTGGCCGTTCGTCTCAATCCAGGTGAACGCACGAATAGCCTCTATACGAAGAACTAATGGGATGGTGCTTCTGCTAATTCATCGGCCCCTCATCTACCCGACTACCGCGTCATGGCAATTTCCACTGGAACTCCGGCGGCGCGAACCTCTTATCCAAGGTCTCACACCTTCACATCAGTAAAAATACAAGTCCATCTTTTTGGCGCCTTTGTCCCTTCGGAAGTTAAGGCCCAAAGGGTGGAACGCCAAGGTCGAGTCGCGGTTTCTACCCACACGACCCTTACGCTGTTGTATTCTTCCGAATTGAATTCGGTAGTCAATAAGAGATGTGTCATTCGAGTGTTCCGAGTCGCTGATTCCCGTCGATCATCCCAGTGCTTTCGGCGTCCAAGCTTCTGTATGCACCAGAAAACACATTTAATTCCTGTTCGCAGGATGTTCACGAGGATGTTGATAAGTTTGCGAGGCTTCGCTTTGGCGGCTTGTAAGTAGATGCCAGTAGGCACACAATCGTCGTCCAAAACCCCTAGCATGTCGAAACAAATCCCAGTGGGATAGGATGAAAGGTTCGTCATTTTCTCCGCCACCTCCACTAAAATTTTATGTGGTGGTGTTCAATCTTATCTTATCGCTCTGTCCGGTCCTTCTCTCCTCGTCGTTTCGACCCTTATTACCTCTGCGCCAATCCTTCTCAACGCCTGCTCATCATAGGGATGACTCGTTAATTTCGGAAAGCAGCAGTCCTCTCGTCTCCCAGATTTTTGCGGTATAAGAAACCTGCAAGTCGCTAGTAGCAGAAAATCATCCGTGAACGGGGCATTTTTTTCCCTTGAAAAGGACTTTGAAGTCCACAACATTGAAGAGATACCTCCGTCGCAGCGCAGAACGTAGAAGCGGGGCCTCAGATCGTGCATCTTCCAAGTGTATCTTCTTATCAGATGGCGGTCACGATGAGAAGCAACCGACGTCTCTCTGACCCGCGATAGGAACCCCTTTCGTTCTGGGACGCGATACCGCAAATTCGCTCGGATAGTCATTCGAAAGAATTGGGAAGTAGCGTTTAGCTTCGAAGTGGGATGAATGAAGATGGTCCTCATGGACGATAACTCGTCCGTTGGTTCGATACCGATGACGTTGCAAGAGAGTCAATCACGTTCCGCGCTGGTATAGGTTCCAGCATGCGCTCGGCAGGAGAGTAAAATACCTGCCGAATACATAAAGCACAACGTTTCGAGCCTGGAGCAACATACGCCGCCCGCTCGCCATGTTTGGTTTTCGTAAAGACGCAGGAAGGGGAAGCAGGGAATACATTCCCTGTTCCCATGAGCGGTGCGGTGCATTCCCATCTTCCTCGTCGTAAGAATCACCAAGCCGAGCGGGCGTAATTTGCAGAGCCAGGTGCAGAATTAACTCGAAACAGGGAGACGGTGCAGAAGGGATCTCGGAGAATGGGGTGATTGCAGGAGAGAGAAAGGTGATGTGGAACGATGTTGCATGAATGAAACGCCAAACAACGTACGCTTCGCCCTCCCTCATCCCAAGCTGTAATCGAGAATTCCGGCGTCCAGGACAGACAAAGATAGAACTTACACGCAAGACACAGCTACCGTTGACACCCAGAGTCACGGCGTCGGCTTTTAGTCACAGTGTCCTCTCGAAGACGCAAGGCTGGGCGCTGGATAGGCGGCGGCGTAAGCATTAGCGAGCGCTCGTGATAAGGGGGGGGTTTCGGGAGGAGGTGAGGTACCTGAGGTGTTTGGCGGGTGGAAGAATGAATGGTAAGAGGAACGAAGACGAGAAAGAGCCTCGCCTACCGCTAGAGGGAAAATCGATAAGATAAGATGTCGCAGATAACGATCAGCTTGGTTCGGCCGATTACGCCAGAAAACTTGCATCGGCGTCCTACGCTTGACTACAACGTCGACTACGGCTTATAGATCGAGGAACCCACAAAATCCCGCTCGTCACCCGAAATGAACCCTAGATAGCACGCGACATTCGACACGACTGTCAACAGCGTCACTACGACGCATTTAAGCAGACTATCTATCCCTCGAGGTTCTCGAGTGCGTGAATTATCTCATTCCGAGTAAAACCCCTCCTGACTGTTCAGTTCTCGCAGCTGCATACGACTCTGTCTACCGGCCTGCTGACGGCTCATCTGAAGGTGGCTAGTCTGGGGATGACTACACCCCATCTTTCAACGTTGCTTTTGCATTCACGAAGCCATGTCAACGCGTAGTTTCCGCCACGATTACCTCGCATGGATGGGGTTCCACTCGAGGCCGTGCCGTCAAGCACCACTAGTTTCGCTGTTAATCACCCCATTCTTTGTACCTCAGGCAACCCCTACCTCAAGCGACACCACCAGCGCCAGAATTGCTACCTCGGCTCTCTAGATCGTCTCAGCTCTTCATCTCGTTCCCGCTCTCCTTGATCGTCGGTTGAAAGCTTCGGGTTTGGGAGTGTATGGGTTCGCCAGACAACATGGAAGGATACGGAAAGTAAGTCTTTTAGCCAACGAATTGCCCTTTTTCTTCTCCGACATCCGTTTTTGCGATCCTTCGTACTCGTGTTTTTCATGCCTCTTCCCGAGTTCTTGTGCATTCTCTTCTTTTTTGTCATCTTACGACCTCGTCGTTTCTCGGCCTAGCTTCGCGGCGGGCTCACGAAACGTTCCATGTTTGTTTTCCTTCTTTCTGTCTGCACCCAGTTTCGCGATCTTCTGCTCCTCACATATTTCTTCCTATAGTTTTGCTGGAAGTCTTTCGCCAACGTCCGAATTGATAAGAAAAGCGTACATGGAGGAGGAAGGCGACGGTCTCTACGTTTGGCCTCCATCTTGCTGCTTCGCAGACACAACTTTCGACTTCGACGTCTACAACCGCTGCGTTGCCTGCCACAGCCCTCGATATGATCGAAGAACTCACAGAAAGGCTAATATCGAATGATAGTGATCAATGTGGGAGGTCTCGGCGGGTCCCTATCATCACCGTGAGTTTAATCTGCTGCAGAAGCCTTCGCCACACCCATTGGCGCCTTTCCCTGTGTTTCATTCTCGTGTCATTCTCGTGTCATTCTCGGTATTGGACCGAAAGTTCAGCTTCGCGTTCGTCTTTGGTCTACAATCGCATTCCGCGGTCCTTCTCCATTTCACTCCGAAACTCGAAGGTTGATGAAGAAACTGTCTAGTTCACGAGATGGGATGGCTACTCGCCGCTCCCTCCTTCTACCCTCGGGCGGTGCTTCACAGACGCACTCTAGGGAGATTTGAGCGGATACACAAGCTCGCGTCCGTCCCGTCTCCCTCGGTCCACTCGCATTCGCAAAGTTCTCCCTAACCGTTCATTGTTATCGTTCCTGAGCCTTTCTCCGTCGGCGTCATTCCTGTTCTGCAGCCATCGCCCATCTCCCGTCTCTCGCCTCTCGCTCTGTGCTGGCGACCCTTCCTCAACGTCTCCCTTTGGAATAACCCTCGGCCTTTTCTCCTGCTCCTTCGCCCACCGACTCAACCGTCGCGGTCTCGCTCTGCGTCCTGCCGTACCATAGCCGGACGGCGATCAAGTGCTATGCGTTCCGATCTTTTCTTCTGCTATCGGATTCTTTTGTTTTGGGCTTCCTGTTCGTCGGTATGTCAGCCGTCCGCGAGTCGAAAGTTGGACGTTGGAAGTTGCACCCCAGGTTGACATCGGGATCGGGATCCTGCATGCAAGTTGACATCGGCACGGGGAAGGATGGACGTTGGACCTATTCTCGTCTTTTCTTCAGCGATCCTCATACCCTGTTTGCACATAGCGTACGCATTCAATGTCCTTCGAAGTTTCGAAAATCTCCCATCGTGCACGAGCGAGCCTTCACATACCCCCATATTCGTGACGTCCTACTCGACGTACGCGCCACAAGCGCTTAATCCTCCTTTGCCTAGATTGACGCCCAAAAGAAGATGTCGCAAATACTGACTGCAATCCAGAGTACTTACTCGGGACCGCTGATTCATTCCTAGTCCATGTATATCCCTATTGCCTGTCCTTTGCGAATGCCCTGTTGGGCTTCATGTACCTGTATTGACGCTCTTGAACTCGAACCCGAACTCGACACACGAGATTGAGAAGAGAGGCTTTCGGAGTTCTTCCTCACGTAGGTCCTTATTGGACCACAGGATGACCCATATCTCCCCAATTATCCGACGATAGCGAGGAAGCTCTTTTCGTACTTATCGTAAATATGGAACTATCTTCTCGGACGTAAATGAACCGATCACCCTCTATTCGCCCGACTTTGACAAGGATCTACGCGTGCCTGCGCTTATTTTGCCATTTACCTCGGGCACTCGTCAGTACATATCACCACCATGACATCGTACTGCAGCCACTCTCCATCATCGCACCATCCAGACAATACTCTGCTCTACATGCTGCAACACGCATCCTCATCCTCATCCTCATCCTCAAGCCTCACCTGGACCTCGTCTTTCAACCTCACTAGCACCCTTTCCCCATCCTCATCCTCCGAATACACCCAGACTACAACTGGGTCGCGGTCCTCGCGAATCATCGTGCTCCTCCCAACTGAAGGCTGGCCGGTGTTCCCTCCCACAGATACCTCGAGAACAACGTGGTTTGATTTCACGACGCAGCCCGTGCTGACTCCAATCCCGAGAAGCTCGGATGTAGCGCCCTTCCCTTCCTCGACGACTGCGTCGAGCGCCACACCTCCTATGCCCGACCCACATCTCACGCCTACGCAAGCCAGTGTGCAGGGATCCACCGCTAGCGCTGTGAATGTTCTATCGCCTTTTATTTTCCCGACTGGGTGTTCCCCGTCCCCATCCGTTCAATCTAGCTGGCTGACATTGGTGCCAGGTCCGTCAGGATCGACATTCCCCGATCACCCATCGACACTTCCTTCTCCAATTTTTGCTTCACCTACCACAACGGCACCAGCTCAAGTAAAGAGTGGTGCAGCAAAGATCAGGTAGGCTCGCGCGTTGTTTGACAGTAGGTGGCATAATACGATTAAATTTATTTGTTTGTCTAGGCTTCTTTCCTCGTCTCGACTATGGTGTATATATTCTCTCATACTCCTGGTGCACATAATTTGCGATGTTATTCCATGAGTCGAACCCGAAGATGCACTCTAGAGTCATTCGCACGCCCCGACTCCAGAGGGGGAACCCGAGAAGCAGAGATGATGAGGAAAGCGATGCTCGGGAGAGTAGGATAAATGTATGCACTAAATTACGAATAAAGTACAGCTTTAATGGACAGCAGACCGCCTTCGTAGCACGATACAACCTACTCTAGCATAGACGCCCATCCCGTGGGAATTCGAATGATCAGGCAGCGGCTCCATTGTGCAACGAGCGCACGACCCTTGTTGCCTGATTATGATTGAGTTTCTCTGTGAATAGATTTCGTGATATATTTTTCATGGTTTGGCACTCAATTGCATTCTGACCGCCTAGTGAATCACTCGCCGCTCGGTACTGATTCCAACTGGTAACAAGATCCAGCAGTTTCCTGAAAGGAGGTGGGACACCGTCAAGGACGAGATGGGAACTCATCAGTCAGCGGCACCGCCAGTATGTGCGAAAATACCGTTTGCTAAAAGAAGTCCGCCGTGAAGGATGAGCGCTGAGCGTTGAGCCTCACTGAAGCGACGCGCTGCTGGCCCGAGTCCTTTTGAATTCAGTCACAATTGCATGACTGTGACCGTTACAAGTATGGGTAATCCTTGCGCCCACGACTCAAGATATAGTCTCTGCTTCATACCTCTGCGCTCGTTTTCACTTTGAACCAGTCCTTCCGATATCAGTGGACAAGAGTCCACGATCTGTCTCGTAGTCTGGAGAATCATTGTCGCAGTGCTCAGTATGGTGCTGCTATCAGTGTCCCCTCGCGATTTTCTGACCGGACGACATCTACGAGTCGCCAGAGTGGCGCATGACCGACCCGCAGCCATGTGCTGCATCGCTGTCGCACTGGGCAGGGAGAGGACTTTCGTATCTGTGACGAGAGTGGCTGAAGGGGGATGTCCAATCGAGGGTTCAGGAGTTTATCGTACGTATGTCGGGCTTTCGGACACGAACACTCTTTCGTTAACGGAACTTTCAAGGTCGCAGTGATCCCTTATCTAGAAGGTGATGTTTACTTGTCTATTATAGTGGTAATACAGAGCATCTATGCCAGTATGTGGGCCACACTCACATGCTCAAAGAAAATGGCTTCACTCAGAAATTTCTTGCTCTGTGGACCAACGCCGCTGGTACAGCATTCACGTACGCCATGTCTAAGAACGGATACTGCGCATACACGTGCCTTCGGCCCCTTAAAAAAGCTTCAAGAACTCGATTATGCGCTACTGAGCCCTCATTCGCGAATCTAGCTATGTCTAAATCCGTTCGTCCCTTCATTGGGTCTTACTTATAGCTGACAAGAGGTCAAAACCTCCTTCTCGACTCATCTACCAAGAGTTCTAGCGCCATGGGCATGCTTTGCTAAGTCGGTCGTTCTCGTTCTCCAGCTATCGACTCTCAAACGGATGCACGCCTGATATCCCGAAGCTGCGGCGCTCGAGCTATTCTTGAGGTTCAGTTTCGGTCCTACCGGTCGAGGGCTTCGGCGCATGAACTGCCTCGGTGTGTACTCTCGACTGGCCGCTAATTCCAGTAATCAGTGTTGAACGTTGACACTTAATCAGCTTTTGACTGAAGAGTTTATGTTCACGCCTCTACGCGTCGAATCCAAATCCAGACAGTACTTCAACCGCTTCCGCTGTCCTTTCTACCGCTAGGAGGATGGCTCGGAATGTTGAAGTCCTCTGGGACGCCGCTCGTATTCCGGTAGTTGGCCCTTCTTGACGGCTCTATTTTCAAGTTGTTGCCCGTATGGGGTGTCGGAATATCCCGTGACTTACCCATGACTGGAGGCCTATCTTTCCTCATTTTGGGAGCTAGACGCCCCATGTTTCGCATATACACTTCACGCTGGGAATTCAACTGAATGAAAGTGTTCCTCGTGCACAGCCTCGCTGGAGCAACGGTGGGACTCGTTCCTGGTGGTCGACCGTCAATCCAATGGACTGGGTTCAGCAGTGCGGTGACGTTCTTCACATTGACGCATTTTCGTCTCTCTCATGGTTCTCTCTGCAGCGATTTTACCTCGAATTCACATCGCCGTCTGACACAAAAGACGCAAGTACAACCAGCGACACTTTCCCATTTTGTTGGACCAAAATATACGTACGAAAAGGTGTTGTAATGTGCATGTGTGATATTAATTCCGCATACATGTTGACGCACTTGTTGATCCTCAGCATAGACCTCGAATGCGCCTCTCTTGGGCCTTATCTGATATGCTGAATATGATCCCTCCGCCTCGAGGATTTTTCAGGGATTTCGCTAGTCCATTAGGACCGAAACTCTCCGTCCCCAATTCCCCAGGGAGATAGATGTTAAAGCATCCCCAATCACGCAGCTTATCCATGTGAGTCAAACTCCATCCTGACGAGGCTATTATCGATGCAATGACGACGAAACGCCAAAAATAGACATTCCTATTTATACCGCTTGGCGACATTGTTTCCGCGTTCTATTTTCTTTCGCAGGAGACGACTATTCTTAGCCAACGCTTCGCAGCGGTGAACCATATGTCCGGTAAGTATATTACTTGCATGCTACGCACATTTTCCCTGTCCCATTGCTCCCTTCGGTCGTAGCCAGCTCCAAGAATGAAGCTGTGTGGTCCGTTTGCTGGCCCACCTACACCAAATGCCGGGTAAGTTCATCGTGTTGTATTCTTTCTAGTCTGAATTCTGCACCGTACAGTTCTCCGTGACGACTTCCGGCTCGAAAATGGCTGCGAAAGGGCAAACACCGAGCTCTGCGATGGTCAGCGGTCAGGAACGAGTCCGCACACGCCCAAAACGCGAGGATCCACCAGCGCTGGACGTGCACCGAGCTTAAAATACATCCTGAGCGACCACCCGAAGGTGTCAGGCCTACTTACACACGTGCACATAGGCCGTGGAGAAGAGTATATTTAGGCCACTGGACCTGCTGGCCGTTTCGCATAACCTGGCGATCTATTCATGGCTCGCAGCGTTGGTCCCAAGTCGCCAGCCTCGTTGCCCGCTTGCTCCTCAGATGTCCATTCTCCCCATCCTGTGTCACCCTCGGACACTTGTGAGCCCGCTCCTGGACGAACATTACTCATCTGCATCACTCTTAATCGAGGCTTCCTCGTTGCCCGTTTACTCCCCTTCAGAATCGGATTCAAACTATGTACGTCTCCTTCCCTTCCTCGATTTCGGCTTCTGGCGCTTGAACCCTTCAAGTGTTCTATTCTTCAAATACCACCCCTCTTATTATATCTGACTTGCTCTAAGATCACTGCCGTCTGACGCCACGCGCTCCTGGCCTTTCTTCTCCCTCTACATCGTGATGAGACGACTCAATGCCTTGGCAGCCCTCAACATCGTCCTGTCTTGGCTCTCGTCATCGGGCGAAGCACAAATTCTTCCAGAAATCCTCTCTCCTCAGTGCGTTCTGCTTCCTACTGGTTGCAACCTCGTAATTTCCCTTTCCATTGACTCAGATGTTCCTAGTCCTCGATCTACTCCGTGTTTAACTAGCAGACCTATAGCCACGGCTGTGTACCGCCCTCCATCTGGAGCGGGACCCGCCTATCTCGCCCTTGTGTACGTTTTCCGCGTGTTTTCACCCTTTCTGACGGCCAACGTCCTCTCGCCCCCTATCACCTGTCCGAATACTGTTCGACGCCTTCCTCAATCTCAAACCCGACTTCAAGCTCACATGGCGCGAGATCCACGTTATCACCTTCGCTTTCCTTGGGGTCTATAAGTCCCACTGCCGCCCCTCTTCTTGCTTCCCCCACCTGTTCAAATTCCTCCCAACCCGCGTCTACCTCTGGCTCGGATGACGACCCCTCGACGATGACCCACATCCCATCGCCTGTAGCGATGGTGGCGGGCTGTCTAGCGGGCTCTATCGTTATCGTGGCGGCGCTACTCGTGTTCTTTGTCGCGCGGCGCCGGAAGAGGAGACGAAGACGAATGCTGCATGAGGTGATGAACCAGTCGTGGGCGGCGAGATTGGCGGCTCGACATTCGGTGGTGGGTGGTGTCGACTCCAAAGATGAGCAGCAGGTGGCTGGAATGACCTTTAGTACGTTTTATTTTCTTTGATCTTATTTCTTTGTGGGGAAAGCGAATGTGTTCTTCTTTCCTTTTGTCCCTATCTCTGCCTCGAAGTGGACCGCCTAATTCAACTCCATTCGAACCAGGTCGCAATACTCTCCGTCCATCCAGAGGACCCTCAATATCGCGATCACCCTCAACGATCTCTACCTCAAAGAAACCTTCCAAGTTGAACCATCACCCGTTTCCGTCATCGAAAACACGCTACTCGACGAGAAACGCCCGCACAAGCCTCGAAACCGAAGACCTCGAGCTGTCGAGTCGGCGAACATCGACTTCCCTTCGCCCGTCGTCCTGCATGTCCCCTACTCTACCTCCACCGACCATCGTCGTACCGCTCCCTGACGAATCTGACGCTGAGCCGGGTACGGCCTATGGTTTGACCTCATCCTCTGCTTCGTGTCCGATGTCAAGAGGTCCGAGCACCGCTCACACGAAGGAACCTCCTTCCTCTTCTCACCCAGATGATTGGAGATCGCGTGCTCGAGATGGGAGCACATCCTCGAATGCTTCGACCACCCCAAGCTTGACGTCAGGTTCCTCGCCTGCGAAGGGTCATGGCGTCGTGGAGACGACGATGGGCGGGCATGCGTATGAGAGCGTAGGAGTGGATTTCGCGACGGCGGTAGGCGAGAAACGGCGGTGGAAGCTTGGACTCGGGCGACATGATGAAAGCATGGATGTGGGGTTGGAGGAGCACCCTTTACCGGCAGCGTGCGGTCGAGGTACTCACCATGAATTAGGGATCGTGAGGGTGGATAGTGACATGCCGCCTGCGTACGAAGATGTACGATGAGGGTTTTAGTGATTCCAGGTTCGAGATTTGTGTGGTGAAACTGAACACACTTTCAGAGGCTGAAGTGTGGATGAAGGTTATCATTTATATCTGTATCATTCGTTATAATCGAAGCCAGACACTTGCGTATGGCGAGTATTCAGGAAGGGTCAGGTGCTCAATGATTAGTGCTTCCGTTGAGTTTGATACTACACTACTTCCCGACTTTAGCCAGTGGCAGACGATTTAATTTCGCCCAGAATACGTCTCAAGTTGAATGTGAGAACGAGAATTTGTGCTCTATTCGCGTTGGCTAGATTGAGGCGTCCTGTAGGCTTGGAGGGCAGTGCTTCGAGAATCGGGACCGATGATAGCGCGGCTGCTGAGAGGTTGTTTGAGCTGCTTCCATAAGTCAAACGTGATTGTTCCATCGTGCGAATGTTGCTTCAGAATGTATTTATGGGTGAAGTCATCCCGGTGCCTGTTTTAGTGGTAGAGACGACATTAGCGAACCTGGAGACAGACAATTAATATTATCGTTTGACCGAAGACCCGCGCCTGGGGCTTGAACGATGGCGACGCTGCGAAGCTGGCAGAAGTTATATAAGTTGCAGGAATAAACCAAAAGTATATCCGAGAAGTAGTCTACATATGTGATCGTTCGATAACCTCGGGCATTCTCTGCTCATTCCGTTTCATTCGCTCTCCAACGTAAAATGATGATTCGAGGTACGGTGGCCTAATATTGTTTGGATAGCCATAATCTACATCTCCGGTTGTTAGTGCAGTCGAGTGCGAATGGGTCGATCAAAAAAGGAAACAAATGAATTGTGTGGCGTCAGGTCCGTATGTGGTAATGAACGATGTTAGTCAGTGCGAGTCGTCTTGTGAACTGAAGAACTCTGAATATGATGGCGGAGATGTGGGCACGATACCATTGAGCTCTGGAACAGGTGTTGAAGGCTTCAACACGTCTGGAGCACCGTTTTCATTTCCCTTGAACGGACCGAACATTCCGACTTTATCTCCGCTTTCCGAGGAAACCTCGACATGTCGACGCGTCGACATGTAGACTTTTCTTATATACCGGACTTCTCGTTTTCGTCGCTCCTCCCACTCTTTCTTCCCCCAACCATCTTCCTCCCCACTCCGGCTGCCCTTCCTCCTCCCTCCTGGCCCTTCTGCAGACCGTTCCATGCCGATGAGATTACCAGTAAGGTCGGCACTGCAAGTCCTTTCACGACGCCTGCTCAATCGCTGCAGCGGAGGTTGTGGTCAAGGTGGTACGTGATACGGAACGAAACCCTTATCGCTTTCAAGTTGTGACTTAGCATATTGTTGCATGCCTGTGCGAGCCCAAGGTGGGCTGCTGTCGCGCTGGCATGGCCGAATGGTCGAGACGATGCTGGGGCCCTCACAATCGAGTTTGGAACAGGCGAGGATTCTGTTTTAATCCTGATTCACCCCCCGGCGCTTGCTGGCTACCGTCATCTGTATGTGCTGTCCCCTTTGTTTGACCCGTAATCTATTGCAGACAAGCATCTACATTGACTCATACACCTTCCGGACCAACCCAATGTCCCCAACGCAGATGGCGCTTCGACCGCGCCGCCTTCATGCCCGATAGGGCTCCGTGTCATTTATCGAAGAGGTGAGTGGTCCTCGTGCGGGTGGTGTGTGCTTGCTAATATCATGAAAATGATTTCGCCGTCCAGAAATGAGGCGGGCGATGTCACACATGGAGTGGAATAGGTGAATAGGATGGGCAAATTATCCATCCCTACGTCGACATGGACCTGAGAGCACGCGATTCGAGTCGAAGAATCGAGAGGCGGCGTATGGATCTGAGTAGCTGGTAAGTAATCCCTACACATCGTCGATTTCGCATTTATTTGACTTGCTCTTCAGAGACCCAATTTCGTAGCAGAGAAGAGCCTCGTGACTCGTGGTACGGAGGAAATCGAGGGTGGGGTGATGGAAATTGGTACATCAGGTCATATTTTTCGTATGGCCGGTGGTTGCACTTACAACGAGCCCGTGTAGGTCTGCACACGGACATAGTGGCGTCCGGGGAGGTGCGTTTGCTTTGGAACGAACTTTTAATTTTGGTATTGACTCACTCCGGAGTGTGGACAAATGGGCTTTTGTCGCGAGATACCTTGAACGAGTAAGATATTGTAGACACGAAGGCAAATATGTGAATTACTGAGAAAAAATGAATTTTTCAGAAAAATACAGAATTGACCAGAAGTGGAATGAAAACGACCCGAGGAGCAGGTCAGGTATGTGACCGATATACCAGATATGCCCAGATAAAAATCTGGAAAGCGGCCAAAACCTGGGAATATCTGGGCAGATCTGGGACGCAGAAGATCCCAGATATCACACTGACCAACGCTGAGCAGCACAGAGCAGCTTTTCACTGGGGTTGAAGACCCGCCATCATTTCCTCCGATGGGAACGCGAGGCCTGCCCCCGTCATCGTCTCGGGGATAGGGAATAATGGTTGACTGGTCGGCGGGCTCTCGGAGAAGGAATCAGTAAGATAATATCTCACCCCGCCTCCGGATCTGCGAATATGATGGAGGCGTTGTCCTGACGCTCGAATGTTGGTACCGGGGACGTTGGTTCGCTTCCGGCTTGCGTTGACTTTTGGAACGCGAGCGACCCGCAGGCCAGGCATCGTGGTATGCATAGTGTCGATGTTTCGCTCTTCGGACTCCCTGCCCTGGAGATACCGCCTGGACAAAAGGAAGTAAGAATATGATGTTGAAGACGTTGCACAAGCTGTACCTTTCCAAGTAATCCATCTTCGACGGGTGGAGACGGCTAGAAAAATCACGCACAAGGCCACAATTCCTCCATGCGTAAGGACAGCTATCATTCAAAGCGATGTGTCTTTGCCATTGTTCATGAGCTCGACTGCTGGCACAGAAGGTGACGGCAACGAAGCTGCCGATTTTGACGATGCCGTAACAATGGACAGTGAATTCGTCTCGAAGGCTGACGATGTGGTTGACGAAGCCAACGAAGAAGAGGGTGTGGCTCCTGTCGACGGAGGGGTAGAAGACCGCTTAGACTGAAGAGAAGATGAAGGGGTTCGGGAGGAAAATGGGAAGAAAATAATGCCTATGCGTAGCTGCCCGCAAGAATCGGATATAAAGAACGCTTCAAATTCGTGCTGAAGAGAACGATGTTCACTGTTCGGTGGATAGAAATGTTCCATATCGTCTGTACATATATATACCTACGAAAGGTTGGATACTCTGAAATTCCTGATCCATACAACCTCGAAGGATCTGAGAGGGCTGTTCGCGATGCCCTGGGACTAGCAACTGTAACGAGTCCCAGGAGTTGAGGCCGGGGTAAATCCCTTGGTGCAGCGCCCAACATGGGTGGGTGTCAAGGTAGGAACAACAGAGCGCTACGGAGCATTTACGACGCTAATACTCTCGGCTTTATGAGCTCGGGAGGTCCGTGGCTGCAGGGCCCTGCACAACTAACGCCGGTACCTCCGTTGATTCATTCGCCGCGATGAGGCGAGATTGGCGCCCATGAAGATCGTCACTGCGCTTAGCCAGCACGCGAAGATGGCATGATGAGGAAATCCAGCACTGACGCTGGGACCTGCTCGTGAGCGAGGATGTAACATGGAATTGGCGACGAATGGCCCCGAGGAATTTTACAACTCGAAAGGTATATTAGCGACGCACATGCTGGCCCAAGTGTCTCTGGTTCCACGTCTTTTACCGGCCTTGGGGCGAGTATGGATGGCACGGATGGACTCAACACCAGCGACAAGATAAAATTGAGACTGTCCGGCCCGCACTGACCCCTTCCCTCCGCAGCGCACGTCGTGTCCTCGATTTGTGAAGTCGTCTGCGTGGAAGGTAAAGACACCCAAGTTGACCGAGTCTCCCCACGCCAAAGTATCGAACGCACCCATGGAATCACGAACCAAACCGCCCATCGCATCGCATCCCGAGTCCACCCGAACGACCTTGAGGATCACCACTTCGCCTGCAGACACCTCTCCAGCCCCCACCCTCCCGTCTCCCGACCGAAGTTCCCTCTCCCCCACTTTCCACCTTTGGGGCATGGCGTCAGCGCCTGCGGATATGGCCTATCAGTTCGACACCCACCGTCCTGCGGCTACAAGAAAATTCTTGCGCTATGGCGACGAGTTGCAGTGGGTGGACAGGGTCGAAGAGACCAGACAAAGCACAGCCGACACCAGGGTCAGTGCTGGACTTTCGGGTGTCTGACAACAAGCGAACGCGAGAACGTCGAACTCGATCCCACCACCCTGCTATGTGCCCAACAACCACAGAACGACCAGCGCAGCAACGACTCGTGCACGCGTGTGGACGGACGCTCGATCTGCTGTACTCGTACTCTGCGGGATATCTTCGACCGTTGCCGTCACTGAAGAGGGGGGATTGCTTTGAAGGCCCAAAGACGCCGTCGGGTCTGGCGTCGATAAGGGTGTGTCTCTGTCCGTAGGCAGGTTCGTGTTGGGAGACGTCGGCACAGGAGAAGACGAGGAACTGGGCGGGAGTGAAGGCGAGTCGGCGTGGCCTATATCGGAGTCTGCACCATCAGGCGGGGTCAAAGAGGACGACCGTGCTGGTGTCGGTACCGGTGCATCGACGGGGCTTGGCGCGCCAGCGTTCTGAGGATCGACAATTACAGAGGCGAAAGCCGGGGGCAGGGACGGCCACGAAGTAGGAATGGGGACTGCGGAATTGAGCATGCCCGTCCCACTTTCCGAGGACGGTGGTGGTAGGAGGAAGGGCGAGCGCGAGGGTGAGGGTGAGAGTGGGAGCGACGGAGTAGTGGTGCTGGAAACGGTAGTGGTAATGCTGAAATTCGAGGAAGAGCTGGCTATCGCGGTGGTAGTGGAGGGCGAGGACGAGGACATCGTTGCAAGGGGTGCTCGAACGTGGGGGTCATCGACAACGAAGGAGGAAAGGAACTCAAAGCCGAGTGAGGGCTTATATACATGGACCTGCTATCCATTGCTGCCGAAAACACGCGGATACGTAGGAGACGATAACGAATTTGTTGCCATCATTTCGGGATGGGGCTTGTGTCATGCGACATACGCGTCCGATACCTCGCGTCCTCCTTGGTCTCATGAACAAAAATATTAGGAAGCCTTCCTGTCGCTCGCGAGTCGCGGAGGGATGAATTCAATGACGCGGGAGCTACACGCTCCAGCCGAAGCACAGGCTTTTCGACGTTCCACTCCTCTTCGTCGTTGGCTCCTTTCCAACATCACCTCCACTCCTTCGACGCGGCTGACAGTTTCTCGATGACAGCCAGAGGCGAGCAAGGCACGGCTCCGCCAGCCAACACCCAGTCGCGGATTCGAGGGTGTTCGGATTCCGGAACCGACACCATGTGCCCTTACCCTAAGCCCAGGACCTCAAGCCAACCCAGCTGCATGACCAACAACCACAGAAGAACCAGCACGGCAACGAGTCGCGTGTGGACAGACGCACGACCTGCTGCATTTGTCCTTCGTGGGATGTCCTCTACCGGTGTCGTGGGTGACGATTGAGAGTTGGCTTGAAGACCTGAGGAGGCCGCCGACCCTGGGGCTGGCGTAGGTGTCTGATTTGCGCTGGTCGTCGTCGTCGAGTCAGCGAAGGGCGAAGACGAATCCGAGGATCCAGTTGGAAAGGGACCTGGATGCGAGTCGGGATCGGCTACATCTGTATCTGGGTTTGCACCGTCAGGCGGAGAAGGGGATACAGAACCAGATGTCGTCAACGTTATATCAGTGGGACTTGGCGCGCCGACGTTCGGAGGGCCGGGAGAGATGAGTCCTGGAGGTATGGACGGCCATTTGGTAGGAATTGGGGCGACGGAAGGAAGGGCGGTGCTCGTATCAGGACCCGTTGGTGGTGGTGGCGGTAGCACGAAGAGCGGGAGCGTCGAAGTGGTGGTGGTGCGAAGAGTGGGGGCAGAGATGGAGAAAGGCGATGTCGAATTGATAGTAGTGGTCGTTGAGGACGGTGATATCGTTGGTGGGAAGATGGTGGTGGTACGCATGGGATGGTCGACGAGGGATGGAGAGAAATACGGTGGAGTAGGAAGGCCTAAATTTATAGTCCCGATATCAATCAACATCGAAGATATATGCGCGATGTGACTTACGATAGGAACTCTGTTGGCATCACTTCGGCGCTGGTGAGTCATGCTGCGTGCGCATGCATCCGATGCACCGTATCCTCCCTCAGGAAAAGAAATGCTAGAGGCCCTCCTTGTCGTCGTTCATGAAGGGTGAAACGACGGGCGCTTGGACCCAGGAGATGCTTCGTGGTATCCAGCACACCGTTGGGGAAGGGAGAATGACCAAGATCGGTGGCGGGAAGAGGATATGAGCCAACACGAGTATTCGAATGCGAATGGAAGCTGGAGTCGGGGCTGTTCCTCCGAGTCGGGCTAGACGGGGACGAACGCGGAATCTTCAGTTCGGTGCAGAACTCCAACGAATGATGGGAGCATACGTACCTGTGTGGCCTTTCAATGTCTACCAGATATAAGTACCGGAGCCGTATCGTTTTTCCATGTGCTGGAAGAGGCGAACTTTGTGTTTGTTAGAAGTGCTTGATATGGTCGAAATTGTCGAGCCCGTTGGTGGAGTAACTTGAGAAAATCGATGGTGCTAGTATCCTGTATCTCGCTATTCAAATGTCTTGCGAAGTGTTCTGGGTGCAAGAAGACTCCGAAAGCCGGGAAACGATATTATCCACCTTCAGAGGCGACGATTGAATCTCCTCGGGTCAAGGTCGTAGTTGAAAACAAGGCCATCGTTGGAAAGAAGACAGTGCGTATCTGTACGAGGGTTGTCGATAAGGGAGAGAAGGAACCAAGAGCAGAATGAGCTCCTAAATAAAATTATAGTTCTGATACCAACCAATGTCAGAAATATATGGACAGGACTTACGAGGACATCTGTTGGCATCCGATACACCGCACCCCCCTTCCCGTCAGGAAAAGACACGTTGGAAGGTTTCTTTGTCGTTCACGAAATGATGAAATGAAGTGCACAACACGGCTGGAGCCTGCGGATGTTTCGTGGTACCGCGGGATGAAGGCGTAGTGGTTACGGTCATGGTGGGGATGAGGCCGTTCGTCAACCCCAAGACACGGTATGATCCAAGGCGATGATTCGGGTGCAAAATGGGGGTCGAGGCTGTTCCGCGAGCTATACGGGGGCAATTGACGCGAAATTGTCAGTACTGCACAGAACTCCAAAACATAGAAGAAGCCCACTTTCGATACCCATTCTACGATTCCGACGGTGAAATATCGCTGTGCAGGCGCTCTGAGAGGCTGGAAGAGGCGTGCTCTCTGGCAATACAGCCCACGAATACGGTAGTAATGCTTTTGGAGACCGGCGTATAGGAGGATGCAGCGGTTAGAGAGAATCGCAGTGCGAGCAGTAGAGGTCAACATTCGAAGACGAGATGCGACCGATGATGAAGATTACCTAAGATAGTCCCAGGATTTCGGCACTGCTTCGGCATAGCTCGTCCCTTCGTCAACCGTCTTGCATGAAAGTATGCAGTCGTTTACTTGCCAAGAATTACTGGGAGAATTGAACCCGTCTGCGTGAAGTGTGTTTCGGTGTTAGTCGGTATTGGCAACTCAAAGTCGCCACCGACTTGGAACCCCTTGCATTGAGTAATCTGCTCAGACAGACGCTCTAAATCCTAAGGTCGACCACGGCTTACGCTTGAGATCTCGAGAAAGCTTGCACTTACTCATCGTCGTTCGAGATGGTACATGTACATGGTAATTAAATTGACTCACAGATAAGAGTAAGTGTCCAAGAGGGAACTACCCGTCGAGAACGACCGAATAATATAATCGATCACCACCTTGCTGCAGGCTGTAAATCGGCTTTCATGGGCGCCAATCTCACCTCCTCACGCGAATGAATGGAAAATGGTGGTATCGGTGTTAGTGCGTAGGGACCTGGACCCACAAGCCTCCCGAGCTCATAAAGGCGCAAGAATAACTGGTTTCTTGATCCCTTTTCTTATCTCTGCCCAATACTTATGCCCTTGCAACTCGGTCACATTTTTGAAGTCAGGGAGTCCTGAGAACGAAACTAATACGACGTTAAACCTACCGTGGGGCGATATTCCTGATCCATGAGCAATCCGAAGTCGAAAAGCAAATCGCAGAGCCAATTAGGACGAGACCTCAGAGACCAATTTCCGTGCGTTGAGGCGTCGCCTCCAGCGCATTGCTTCATCTCCCATGATATTAAAAACGGAAGGTCTCGAGTAGGCTGTGTAGCGCTTGGCAGATGGGAGACGTCCTCTGGGCGAAATTCGATCGTGCGCTACTAGCTAAAGTCAGGGAGTAGCGTCAAACTCAACAGAAGCTCTAATCATCGAGCGCCCGACCCTTCCTGAATACTCGCCATACGCGGGTGTCTGGCGTCGATTATAACGAGTGCTATGAATATGAACCACAACCTTCATCGACACTTCAGCCTCTGAAAGGGTGTTCAGTTTCACCACACGAACCTCGAACCTCGAACCTCGAATGACTACAACCCTCATCATACATCCTCGTACGCAGGCGGCACATCGTCCACCCTCACAATCTCTAACTCATGGTGGGTACCTCGACCGCGCGCTTCCGGTGAAAGGTGCTCCTCCAACCCTACATCCATGCTTCCATCATGTCGCCCGAGCCCAAGCTTCCACCGCCGTTTGTCGCCTTCCGCCATCGCAAAATCCACCCCTACGGTCTCATACGCATGCGTACCATTCGTCGTCGTCCCGACGCCCTGATTCGCTGAAGGCGTAGGACTTGATGTCGAGGTTGGGGGAGTCAAGTCGTTACTCGAGCTCAAGGCTGCGACCTTATTTCGAGCATGTGCTATCCAATCGCCCGATTGGGAGAAGGGGGGGCTCGCACTCGCACAGGTGCGACTTAAATTCGCGCTCGGACTTCTTGACACCGGACGCGAAGCAGAGGACGAGGTCAGAGCATGTGTGGTACCCGGCTCGCCTCCAGGCTTCGGTGGATCAAGTTCATCATGGGGCATTACGACGATGGTCGGTGGAGGTAGAGTAGCAGTCGCGGAAGTCGACGGGCAAAGAGAAATCGACGATCGCCGACTCGACAGCTCGAGGTCTTCCGTTTCGAGGTTTGTGCGCGTGTTTCTCGTCGAGTAGCGTGTTTTCGCTGACGGAAACGGGTGATGGTTCAACTTGGAAGGTTTCTTCGAGGTGGAGATTGCTGAGGGTGATCGTGATATTGAAGGTGCCCTGGATGGACGACGAGTATTGCGACCTGGTTCGAATGGAGTTGAATTAGGCGGTCCGCTTCGAGGGAGAAAGAGGGAGACAAAAAGGAAAGAAGAAAATATTCGCTTTCCGCATGATCATGAAGAAATAAGATCACAAGAAAACAAGACGTACTAATGGTCATTCCAGCCACCTGCTCCTCATCTTTGCAGCCGACACTACCCACCGTCGAATGTCGAGATGCCAACCTCGCTGCCCACGACTGGTTCATCACCTCGTGCAGCATTCGTCTTCGTCTCCTCTTCCGACGACGCGCTACGAAGAACACGAGGAATGCAGCCACGATAACGATAGAGCCCGCCAGACAGCCCGCCACCATTGCTACAGGCGATGGGACGTGGGTGATCGTCGAGGGGTCGTCATCCGAGCTAGAGGTGGACGCGGATGGGGAGGAAGAGGTGGAAGAAACGAGAAGAGGGACGGCAGTGGGACTTATAGACCCTAAGGAAAATGAAGTTGATGGTGTGGATCTCGCGCCACTTGAACCTGAAGTCGGATTCGACCTGGAGGAAAGCGTCGAACTATATTCGGACAGGTGATGGGGGGTGAGACTAGGTTTGCCTTCAGAAAAGGCGAAAAGGCGAGGCAAACGTACATGATGGCGAGATAGGCGGACCCTGCTTCCGATGGAGAACGGCATGCAGTTGCAGCTGTAGGTCCACTAGTAAAACATGCGGTGGATCGAGTACTATGAACATCTGAGTCAATGGAAAGGGAAATTACAAGGTCGCAATGAGGAGGAAGCAGAAGGAGCGGCGATTGCGGTTGATGAAGGAATGGAAGCAGGACACACCAAGAAGAGAGGATTTCTGTAAGAGTTTGTGCTTTACCCGATGACGAGAGGCGAGAGAGGACGATGCTGAGGACTGCCAAGAAATCGAGTCGTCTCATCAAGAGGTAGGGGAAGGAAGGGCAGGAACGCGTGGCGTCAGATGGCAATCAGGTTGGAGCGAGTTGGAGGATAATAAGGCGGATGATGTTTTAAGAATCGAACACTTGAACGGTGCAAGCGCCAGAAGCCGAAATCAAGGAAGGGAACGAGACGTAGTTGGAATTCGAACCCAAAAGGGAATACGCGGGCAAGGAGCAAGCGTTAGTCGAACAACCGCAAGTGATGCTGGTGAGTAATGTTCGGACACCAGCAGGCTGACGAGCATTTGAGGGTGACGCAGGAAGAGGGGAACGGCGGGATGGGGAGCAAGCGGGCAACGAGGAAGGCAACTCGGGGACTAACGCTGCGAGCCACGAATAGATCGCCCATGTTATGCAAAACTGCCAGCAGGGACAATGGACTAAATGTAATCCTCTCCAAGGCCTGTGCGCGCGTGCGTAAGTAGGCTTGACACCTCCGAGTGGTCGCTCTGGTATTTTAAGCCCGTAACACGTCCGGCTGTGGGCCCTCGCGTTTTGGGCGTGTTCGGACTCGTTCTTGACCGCTGACCGTCTGAAAGCTTGGTACTCTCCCTTTCGCAGCCCATTTGGAGTCCAGAAATCATCTCGGAGGACTGTACGGCTCAGAATTTGGGTTATAAAGAATGAAACTCATTGAACTTACCCGGCATTTGGTGTGGGTGTGCTGGCAAGTGGATCGCACAGCGAGCACGTAAGGAATATACCGAACGTATGGATCACCGTTGCGAAAATGACAAGCTTTGGCTAAGAATAAATCGCGGTCTCCTACAAAAGAAAATAGAACGCACAAACAACGTTGCGGTGCATCATAAATAGGGACATCTATTTCTGACTTTCCGTCATCATTAGCATCGATAATTGCATCCTAAGGATTGACTTTGACTCACTCGGATAAGCTGCATGATTGTGACTGCCCGAGAATCTCCTTGGGGAATGGCGAATAGAAAGTTTCGAGGCTGAGCGTTAATGCGCCCGCAAATCGATGAAGAATCTTCGACGGCGAGCGTTCATATTCAGAATATCAAATATGGCCCATCACTTTCGAGATCTACGCTGCAGATAAATGAGCGACGAGTGTCAGAATATATTCGAATTTATAATTACATATTGAACCACCTTAGCTGTAGGAACACTTCCGTCCGATGAAATGGGCTAGTCCCGCATCCAATGCTCGGTGTAATTGCTCCGTTGTGCCTGCGTCTTTCGTTTCAGACGTCGATTGAAAGATGGAATATCTCTACGGAACGAACCTCAAGAGAAGAAAATGGGTCAATGTGAAGAACGTCTACTGTAGGGTCGTCATGCCCGAAGTCCGTGCTGCTGGTCCAAGTCCATTGGAATGACGGTCGACCTCCGGGAACGAGTCCCACCATCGCTCCAGCGAGGCTGTGCGCGAAGAACGTTTACATTGAGTTGAATTCCCAGCTCAGGGTATATGCGAGGCACATGTACGCACATCGGGCGTCTGGCTCCCAAGATGAGCAGGCTGCTCATGGATATGCGACAGGATATTCCGACTCCTCGGAGGCGCAATGACTTCAAAATAGAGTCGTCAAGGGAGGACAATTGCGGTGAAAGGAATGGCGCACCAGAGAACTTCACCATTCCGAGCCATCGTTCTCTCCATAGAGTGCGTAGCATAGAAGAAGACGAGGGAAGATGTTAGAGCACCAACTGGATCTGACTCTAACACTGAATAAGATTGGGAGGTTGGAATTAGCGGCCTGTCAATCACGCACTGAAGTACGTACCGTGAACGCTCGCCCCACGAAGCCCTCGATCGAGAGAACCTGAAGTGAGCTTCAAGACTAACGTTCAGGATATGGGATATGCATCCACTCGTTAAGCTATAAGTACGACCCTATGAGAGAGGACAAACGGATTCAGACGCGACCAGGTTCGCAGGTTCGGGTGTAGTAACGCATGATTGAGTTCTCACAGCATTCCCGACAGGTTAAATGCGCATGTATGCGCGGTATTCGTTCTTGGACATGGAGTACACGAAGGCTGTACTGGCGGCGTTGGTCCACAGATAGAGAAATGCCCGAACAAAGATGTTCGCTTTGAGCATGGGGGTGTCGTACAGGTACTGACATAGATGTTCTGCATTGCGACTGTGATATACAGCATCACGGCGTGTTTCTAGATAATGGATCATCTGTACCCTGGAATATCTGTCAGTTAAGGAGTGTACTCGCCCAAGAACGCGAAGTACGCACCGTATGCTCCTGAAACCAGCCACCCACCGCCTTCTCGTCGCAGATACAAACGTCCTCGCCCACCATCTACCGACCCAGCGCGACAGCGACGCGGCACAGCGGCTGCGGGTCGATCTTGCGCCACTCTGGCGGCTCACAGATGTCCTCCGGTCAGAAATTCGCGAGTTGATCCCCATAGTTGAATGCGCAGACCTAGGTTGCCATCGGTCAGTACTGAGCATCGTGACGATGGTTTCCTAAGAGAGGTAGAAAGCTCTCCCAATTATCGAATCTCGTCTGTTGACGCCGCCTTAAGTCAAAAATAAGAGCAGAGGAAAGCGAAGCAGCGAAAACCGTAGAATGGACACCTGCATGATGGC
>MPNV01002358.1:102160-129140 GCA_013376435.1 Cyclocybe cylindracea
GTGCTTGGGACAGTGCAGGCTGTTTCATTTAGCGGTGTACTTGTCGTAAAATTTTAGTTCCTCTCATCTGTGGAACATTTGACTGAACAAAGTTCAAACTCTCCACAGGGATTCAAGTCAGGGTTATCGGTTATTGAACGCCGAGAAAGGAAGGCGGAAAGTGTTGTCTGGTAGGTGCCCGTCGTCCTATTGCTAAAGTGCTTCCAAGCACCCTTGAAGGAAATGCAGGTGTCTTGGTCGTCTATCACCGCTGTCGTCGCCATAAGTAATGGCAATTACTTCTGGTGATCTTGGAAACGTGGACAAGAACTCAGTCAGTGGAGGGCCTCCGATAATATGATTCCTGCACGGACTCTGACAAACAACCTATATAAACATTTTCGATGTCGATTAGACTAGTTACTCTAGTGCTGCGCGCAATGGGAGTCCCATTCTTGGTCGTGTTCTGATTCATCTTTCTAATTCTAATTCCACTTTACGATGCAGGAAATCAGAGACCAGCTCATTCAGGCGTCGTTCATTGGTGTGGTAACATGATATAGATTGACATTCATATCTCACAAATACATCATGGTCGGTTAGGATACTGCGATACTTTAGTATACGTGTGCTCTAGAGCCATTTTTCGAGCATGTTCTCCCGGAAGGTTTCAGATGAACTCGTCTGAGATGAGACCAAAAATATGCTGAGGAAGCTCACTCGAGACACCCTCTCAAGGCCCTGCTTTACTCTGATTGCAAATCTGATTGATCTCTATTGGAGTCGGGTGTAACTGATTCACTTGCGCTGGGGGTGTTTGTTGATCTTATATGACAGTCCAACTCACTTTTCACAGTGTTGATCTCTTAGACATTATTTCCTCTGCTGGATGAGTGCGAGGTCCTAGAGATATTCTCTGCTTTCGACTTTTTGCCGACGGGGGACGCCGATGGCCTAGCTGATCAGAGATGCGTTCCGGGTATCCTCCATATTTGAGTCAAAAAATGAATCCTGGAAAGACAAGCTCCTGGTTTCGCCTCATTTTACATGTTGCCTCTAGGTCGATATGACAGCGATCAGGAGTTGAGTCCCGTGAGTCGGGTTACCATTTATGCACAGCCTGTCTGGTATAATTATATAGTATCGATAATTTCCCCGTATACCTAATTCAAGCGTTGAATCGACCCCCGACTCTCAACGCCATGTGTGATCCAGACTATTTGTTTATTTGGCAAGGACTGACGCCCGACGAAGGGTTGATTGATGCCCAAGTTGTTCCCACGCTACGCGAGGACCGCTTCTCTGTCGGAGTCGGAGTGAACTCGGAGGATCGCATGAAGAGTAGTGTAGTGCAATGGAGGAGAGTGGGGGCAGTGCGCACGGTACGATGTCACGGTGGTGAGATGTAAAGACAAATAATCGAGGAGGCTCAAGGTATGTAATATAAGTAGTAGCAGTGCGGGCGCGCGGAGATTTTTGTCAGAGCAAGGCGAACAGAGAGCGGCCGTGTCATTTACGTTCGGAATTTAATATAGAGCTAGTTCTGTATTCATGATAAGTATGAAAAGAGCTGCGAGACTATTCTTAGATGATCAGAAGGAGATATGAGCATGATCAACGCGTACGATTCTGTGACCCACCACACGAGGAAAAACTCCGGACACACCTTCTCAAGCTCTTCATCCGACGTCGAGATAGAGGGTCTATATGGTGCTTGTTAAGACCCACACGGAATTCTCAGAGACACAGATGGCGATGTGGACTTGTTGGATATGAATGAATCCACAGCACCGAGTAGATTGGATTCCCCTTTCTGACGTCAAGCGGACGAGGGAGGATTAGATGCTCGCAAGAGTGTGACATATAAAGAATGTAAATGTAAATACAGTCGACGTGCTGACGGGCTCGTGTCCCAGATCGGTAAATCCAACACTCCCACCTGAGCGCTTGGAACTTGGAAGGAACCGTGGCATGTGCCCTACTCGTGCTCGTCCCCGAATATGCCATCGAGATCCTCTACCAAGAGCATAAATGACTCTGAGGTTGTCCTAATCAGCTTCATTGGAGATAACGCCGGCTCAGTGACGCTAGGATCTCCGAAGTGCTTAGCCCTGCTGTCTTTTAGATAAGACTTTATAGTTTGGACAGTATCATCCAGGCGCAATGTCCGTCCTTCTTCAACCTGGTGTCAACTCGTGCCCTTGATCCCACTCGCGGTAACGACCTCAACTGGTCCAAGCCTTTGGCCTTCCAACCTTCCAATGGAACCCGCGAACAAAAAGGCCGACGCAAAGAATCTGACCGCAAAATCAGAAGACTAGAACAAACTCAAAAGCGCGCCGCTTCAAATTTATTCCCGTCCCACTATAAATTAGCGGGACGCAGAGCGAGATGGAGACGAAAGAATAATGAAATAGAACAGGGGGTATTGGGCGTTCTACCGGTAACAAGGGAGTACAGGTCGAGAGATGGTCACAAATAGAGAGATGAACACCGAGCGACAGCTACGGTGAGGAAGCCCAAGAATATGCAAATGAGGAGGACGAGGATCAGGAGAGAAGGGACAGAAGCAAGAAGGAGCGCAAAAAATTAGTCCGCTGTCCATAGCTGAGGACAGCAGAAAAGAGATGCAATGACCCTGGTGGCGAAACCTATTCGTGATAACCAACGTCAGTGTCGGTCAGGTCTCGAGTATAAAGGAATGAAGGCAGAAAAAGAGGAGTACCCATCCCATTTCGTCAACTAGATAGTTTCTTCGTCAGTCTTCGAGTTTCGGAGAAATAGAGAAGGAGCGCGACCAATGAGCGTGCAAAGGCTTCTGTGACGTATTAGAACTCGCAGTGATGGACCCGCCGATACCTCCCACGTTGATCTCTACTATTCGCTATTAATCTTTCCGTGAGTTCTTCGATCATGTCGAGGGATGTGGCAGGCAACGCAGCGGTTGTAGACATTGAAATCGAGGTTTGTAGGTCTACGAAGCAGCAAGACGAGCGTCAGAGATCGTTCGTCATGATGCCGAGGTGGAATCGAGACCGGGATAGAACAAATGAAACGAATTGGGGAGGTGTGATGAATTGAGACGATACAACGTACAGAGACCGTCACCTTCCTCCTCCGCGTATGCTGTTCGCAGTAATTCAGATAGGGAGGAATTATGCGATGAGCAGAAGATCGAGAAAATGGGTCGAAGAAGAGAGATGGAGGGCAAATATTGGACGTTGTCGTGCACCCACCGCGGAGCTACGCTGCGAAAGGACAGAGAAGAAGAGAATGTACGAGAACCTGGGAAGAGGGATGAAGAATGCGAACACGAAGGGTCACAAAAAAGACTTCGGAGAAAACGAGAGAATGATTCGTAGAATAAGAGACTATCCCTTCCATCCTCTCGTACCAAAGGCACCATACACGCCCAAATCCAGAGCTGCCAACCAACGTTCGAGGAGAATGGCAACAGGACGGACGGGGAGATTTGGAGAGGAAGCTGGGGTGTGAGTTCGAACGCCCTCTTTGGTCACTATCGATGTTGATACGACCAAGTGCAACTGCGTGACGGCAACGCCTTGACTAGAACCTCATACCTGCGAGATAATCGAGGCCAAAGCTACGACGTTGACACGGCTTCGTGACTGCGAGAGGAACGTCCAAAGAAGGATCGGTTGTTTTCAGACGAGGCGTCTTCCAACGAGCTGTCAGCACGAGCTCTAAGTCATCGGTTCAATTCCTGAGACCTACAAACTTGCGAGTTTGCCCTTGGCGTCATTGGCCAAAGCAAGCCAACGGTTATCGAGCAACATCTTATCTTATCGATTTTCCGTTTGTGCACACGAGCCAGCGGCGAGGCTCGGGTTCTTGCTCTCTTCCCGTCACTTGGTCGTTTGGGCTGTCTTCGTTCCTCTTGCCATTCATCCCCCTCACCCACCAATACTCCGCCCCACCTCCTTCTGAGTCTCCCTCTTATCCACTCGTTAAAGCCTATGCCGTCGTCTGTCCTCTGCCCAGCCTTGTGTGCTCGGAAGCGCCTCTGTGACCAAAAGCCGATATGGCCATGGCTCTGGGTGCCAACACTATGTATATTTCGAGTTTTGCTTCTATCTTCATCTGGCCTGGACGCTATAATGTTCGGCTTCGGATGACGATGGCGAAGTGTGCGTCGTCTTGTGTTTCATTCATGCAGTATCATCCCTGGTTTTTCTCCCACACGGTCGTCTTCTTTCTGCCGTTCCATATTGCCTCTCGCTCTCCCGCAATCGTACCATTCTCCGAGATACCTTCTGTACCGTCTCCCTGGTTCGAGTTAATTCTTCCCTGGCTCTGCAAATTACGCCCACTCAGCTTGGTGGTTCTTACGACGAGGAAGATGAGAATGCACTGCGCCGCTCATGGGAACAGGGGCTGTCCCCTGCTTCCCTTTCCTGCGTCTTTACGAAAACCAAACATGGTGAGCGGGCATCGGACATTGTTCCAGGCTCGAACTTTGTGCTCTATGTACGTTTCGCAGGGCCCTTACTCTCCCTCCGTGCACATGCTGGTACCCACCACCACGGAACGTGGATGACTTTCTTGCAACGCCATTGTTATCCAACCAACGGACGAATTATCGTCCATCAGTACCATCTTCATTCGTCCCACTTCGAAGCTAAATGCTACTTCCAAGTATGTGCCCCCCCAGTGCTGTCAAATGACTATCCGAGCGAATTTGTGGCAGCGCGTCCCAGAACGAAATGGGTTCCTGTCGCGGGTCAGAGAGAAGTCGGTGGTTTCTCTCATCGTAATTGCCATCTCCCAAGAAGACACACTCGGGAGACGCACGATCCGACGCCCCATTTCTACATTCCCCTCTGCGACGAAGCAAATTCTTCAAATTTGTGGACTTTCGAGTCATTTCCGAGGGATCTAAATTTTGTACCATTCGAGGAAGATTGCAGGGCTTGCGGACCTTTCGGCCACGCTGTATCGATCTCGGACCTGAAAAGACAGCTGTCCCCTGAAATCAATGATGTTTTCGATTCTTGCCTTCGCAACTCACTTCCTGGAGTTCTATGACGGGGACCATAGGTATAGAGATCTCTGGTAAGTTGCATTCGAAATCGCATAGCTCGATAGCTGACGATTTTACTTTTGATCCTTGATCCCGTTCGCATGGCACCGCGTTTTCATGTTCTATATTTCTATCCGGTCATGAACGGGATCGACACCGGAGCTCTCTCGTTGTTGAATTTGTAAGGCCGCTTGTTCATGAAGAACCTAGAAGAGGCTTGAGGTATGTCTAAGTCCACGTCTGCCTCTGTATGCGAAAATGAACTCGGAAGGAAGCTCTAGAATCGTAGCATCCATCGTCTCGGGTCCTATCGACAGTCAGCGGGAGTATCCTTAACCGAAGTATGTTCACTGTCCTCGATGAAGAACCGGCGTTCGGTCCTCCCTTGTATTTGGTGCGTTGAGACTCCAGAGAAGGTTGATATCCCCGGGATGTTTGCAGAGAAGGTGATGTCTGAACTCCCATACGTCGCGGCTGCCTCAGAGGAGCGGTACGCGTTTGACGGCGTGCTTATTGATGAAGAGAGGGTAACTGGGATCCGTGTACGTTGAACTTCGTTTTCTTTCGGATGTATCGTTAGTTCTGACAATTCCAAGACCGATTCTTCGAACGACATTGGTGTGTCGATGTGCATCACTTCGGATGGTTCCGAGTCGCCATTGGCTTGAACATCTTGTCAATCTATATCTGTTGTACATTTTCGTCGAGCATTCCTTGCTCACGTTTGGGACTCCTTCAATTCCAGACACTGAGTCCTCGAATGGGAGTTTGAACGATATTTGAGCTTTACATAGCCATTGCTCCGAAATCCATTGCTACCAGCCTGCCGACGAGAAACCAATTCCGAGGACGCCATTGGCCCCGAAAGAATGTATGAAACCTGAAGCCGACTGGAAGACAAATGCGTCGTGCATTCGCTGTCAGCGGCTCGACCGCCCATTGACTCTTTCCGTCGTCCCGATATCCCGTAACGCCACCGACCTCATTTTGCCTCAAACGCTCCACTTTATGATTTGCCTACCTAAATCCCACCTAGCCACCGTCATCCCTATGATGCAAGAGCCATGCTCTAGCCCGCTCGTCCCTACCTCTAGCGCTCGAAAACTTGGGAGGAGTTGTCGCCATCCAGGATACCCCATGAGGAAGGTTGGCCCGAGCAGAGTTGTTTGAGACAACCAAAAGATATGGAAAATCTCCAAGAAAGATAAGATAAGACATCGGCCAAGATCTAATTCGATCGGCATCCTTTGTCCTGCAGTTCACGGATTGGGCGCTTACAACCTGAAGATAGATCGCACAAGAATAGGACAAAAACGCGGAAAGCAAACGTGTCGAGGAGGATTTCAATTCATGTTAGTATGTACTTGATTGAAGCATTCAGCCGAAATACAAAACCCTCATAGTATCGAGGTTCCTTCTTTCACGATTGATCTGCATGTTGAATTAACTGAGTGGATGTAATGCAGTCAAAATAAGTATAGATCTCATACCTTCATGCCCAATAACATCTCGTCATGCATTACAACCCCATCGAAGTTGAACTCCTCCTTACTTCGGCATTTCACGTAGGGTAAGGCTCCGACCACCTCCTCCGCAAACATACCTTTACCGGAGCACTTGTTTTCTTCCAGCTCCGATACGTCTCCTTCCTCTCCCTCCTGATTTAATCCAACGACCGATAAGATGCAATGCGGTCCCACAACTGATGTCTTGTTCCCGAGACCATTATAGGCACGTCTAACGGTCCAGGGATTAAAGTTGAAGATGCTGATCGAGCCGCCTGGGGTGTATTGTACATAGCGCTGTCCAGATGAGTTGGATATGAACGCCCCCGAAATGTCGTCGGCGTTGAACCAGCGTGTGATGTGTGGACCCCAATCGTTCCAATCCTGCATCAGGACTCCATGTTTTTGGATTCCACCCGGCGGCATTGCGTAGTCGGGAAAAGGCATCGGTTCGCCAGTCAGGGCAAAGCGTTGGAGCGCCTTCGCGATATCATCTGCATGCACTTCCGCTACCTCATCCTCGAGAATGGCGTCCCACGGGACAAGGTCGAGCAGTGCCTGGCGGTGTGCTATTAAATGGAAATTGTGTGTCACTGCTGCGTCGCCTTCTGTTCGAGCTGCTTTGAGAGCGAACACGATGATTGCCCGCTCCGGGTCGTTGGCGTAAGGGTGTGTGCTAGAAATGTTCCCGGGAAATGTTCCGCCGCCTGTCGGCATTGGAGAGGAATGGCAGGAGAATGAGATAATGTTAGTCCTTACTCCAGGGCTTTCGTTGAGCTCCGGAAGAAGGAGGGCGTGGATGAGACGAGCACGAGTCGGGAAGGGATATTTGCTGGGAGGATTTGATGCCATCGACTCTGAGGACGGGATGTGGTATATATCAAGGGAACGCCGCAGCGAGTTCGGAGCCACTAGTATATCCTCCCTAAGGAAGACTATGGCTGGGTTGAACACTGGATACGGCACCTTTTGACGAACCACGTAAGTCGTAAATACAATAGAAGGGCAAAGAGTGGCGCACTGATTTCATATGACCTTTCTTCCAGTCGAAGAATACGAGCCAACCACTAGGACCTATGTCGGTCTCAAAGATCGAGAACGCAACGGCAACCGCAATGTTTTCACCGCATATTTGGAGAGCAATTTTTGGCTTCCCTTGGGCCTTTTTGACACGGCATACCCATATCACGGATTCCTCCGCCGTATTGTGCGGCTTCCAGGTGGAATGCCTCATCAGAACAAGCATGAGGTTTGAAGTGTCGGGGTCTTCTTCTTCTGGAGAGCTTTAACAGTATGATAAGACGTTGACTTGTGCAAAGGAAATTGACACGATTTGACTTACGAAACAAGACACGCAACCAAGTCATGCTCCTCAATAGCTAGAGCGAATTCGAGAATGCTCATATCCAGGTTGAATACGTTCCACCCATCGAGCTCTCCGTCACCTCGGCTATACATAGAGGGAAGTTGGATGCTCATCAGGCCCACGGACCCACCGCCCTCGTTTGACTTCATACCCACAAAGGCGTCGGTCAAAGAGACGTCGTACAACGGTGACGATATAGCAGGGACAGAGACCTCGTTCCGAGCTCTGATCTCGAAGAAACCCCACGCGTCGTCTCTGGCTTTGAGCCAGGCAAGTCGATCACTGATCCCCTCCTGGCACCGAGGATTCGACAGCATCCCCGTCTTCTCCAACGCTATCTTGTAGTGCAGATCGGGCGCGTCGTCGATGATACCGTAGATCTTGCTACAAGTGACTTTGAACCGTAGAAGCTCGACCAGCCCAATATGATGGAATATTTCGATGAGGACCTCGGGCTCGACGTCTAAAATATGGACCATGGTCGAGAGGGTGGAAAGGATGAAGTGCTGAGTCATGCCTTGAGGCGAGATATAGACCCGCTCGCAGCTTTGTGGGCGCCGAACGCGATGGGCGCTGATGAGTGTGGGTATCCACGAGGGGGGCACAGAATAGGAATATTTGAGGACTCTCAGGCCTCTGCACGCCTTGTAGCTATAGGCTCACCAAAAGTTGAAACTTTGAGGTTGAAAGTGCCTCGTCCGGCAAATTCTGCTTGCCGAGATTGTAAGAGATAAATTGATAGCGGCCCTAATCTAATCTAGCGTGTTGCAGCCTCACGTATGTCCCTTTGAAGAGCATCAACCATGGTACATATATGCTCCCTTTGAACTTCGGCAACCGCATGTCTGCTGTCATTATGACCACGCTCAACCCCGACGCCAATCTTAGATCAGCGCTCGATGGCTTGCATTTGTCTCCCAAATATGTATCTTTCATGGCCAGTCTCTTCCTTTAAAACACCATTTCTTCAGCGTCATTTGTATCGAAACCCCGTGTTATGATGATGTTCTCATGTCGAAGAGATCGTCCTCGTAAGTCCGTTCACAGAGTCGTTTTGCGTCATCGCATTTAGACACCGCTATCCGCGATCGTTAAGGAGGATGAAGAACGAGACCCACATATCAAATTCCGAGAGAGAAACAACGTGAGGCGGAGAACTCGGAAAATGACCAGGACTGTCTATACCTCACGCATGCGAAGACTCCGCATCGAAGGGTTCGATTATAATTATTCGCCCTACGTAACGTACAAATGCTAGCAAAGTCAAACGCTCATTAGCTCCTCCGTGTACGGGATCATAAATAGTGTATGCACACAAATTAGTAAGAGGCCTTGAAGCTCGATGGTGGATATCTAAGGAACGAATCGTGTCCCAGGTTGCTCGTTGTACGACTTGAAGAAAGTTTAATGATCCCGAAGAGTTCAGGCAACCGAACCCTCCGCGACGTGGAGTTGAGTTGGTTTGACTGGTCATCACTGCCAGCGTACGATCTGAACATGAAGTTGGGCTGCATCGTGTCCGCAACAGCCTCGACCCTCCGCCTTCCTTACTGCCACCATCGGCGAACGGGATCTCTTCTATGAGCTAGTCTTCGAAGAGGCCTCTGCCCTATAACACAAATTCGTCAGCACCAGGTCAGCGTCATCCAAGAATGACAAGGGCGAGGGTCGCCTTACGGCCAAGAAACGCTATTCCGCTGTCACCAGAGCGCTCGGTAGCACTGGGTCGCTCTTTCGCGGAGGTATGACCTGGCGTTGAGGTTGGCCAGGATGGCGGCATAGTACAACAGCGACAGGACGTGGAAACATGCGAAGAACTTCCAGTCGTGCTCCGACCCGGAGCGGAAGAACTGGGTCCGCCTTCTCGACGTCGGAGAGGGAGGAGGAATGACTCACGATGAAGACGGCTCTACACGAGATGAGGGCGCTCCGCATTCCAGTATTGACGGAGAGAGGCATCATACGTCGAAGGAGCGACCTCGTCCTGCGCCAAAGGTCGGAAAATGGGAATTGAGGACGCAACGGAAATACCAGCACACAACTTCAGCACCGGTCCTTCTCCGGCATAGTGTTTCCAAGGCATCGCAGACGCCATTGGAGATCGACATGTCGACAGCTGCGCTGTTGACGAGGTTGCCTAACAGTAGGTCCTGGGGATGAGATTAGTGGAACGTTGGCTGCTTCGGCGGAGGAGAGGATGGCGAGCCTTCTGGATTTGCGTTGAGATATTATCAGAGCTGGGAAGAGCTGCAGGTAAGCTTCGACCATCTTGGTCGACGAAGAACGGTGTTGACTTACCCGATCGAATAAAATTTTACGAGTTCAAGACAACAGTGACGACCGTGGGACGCACTCAGTGAAAAACCTACACGTAGGAAAATCAGCTACGGGACTTCAGTCGAAAGAGAAGGGTACGAACATAGTTGGAATAGGATGGGCAGGTCCTATCTTCAGTACATGAATTCCTGACAGAGAAGACAGAGGCGAGGAGCTCGACTGATAGCGACGACAGGAGTGAACCACTTCTTCTCCGATACTGCCCAGACGGGAATGAGGCAGTGCGATCGTCACGAAGAAAGACGATACTACAGACCCATATCTGGTACAAGAAAAATGATTGGGCAGAGCAGGCTACGAGGGCCCGAAAAGGACATCAGCACGAGCGCGGAGCGATGAAGAGGTCAGCCACGCACCGAGAATAGGGTAAAACATCTACCACCCATCTCATCAACCACGATCCCCTGAGAAGACCATCTACCACTCACAAGGACGCTTCTGGTTCTGATGAGAATAGGACAAAACGATAGCGAGGGTCAACTACTTACAGAACCCATATTAGGTCTTCGTCCCAAACGACGGTGTTGAAATATGATGTGTTCGCTGCAGGCAGGGTTCAAGTATGGCCTAGAGATCGACAAGATGCCTCACCTGCGTCGGCTTCTCGTAACGTATCTACTAAGCTGCGACCTTTGTAAACCCTCCCTGAACAATTGACGTGGGTGATACTAATCATACCATTGCCATAGAACCCATAGCGGAAGAGTCAACGAGGTGGGCCGGTGATGATGATGATGATGATGAACATATGAGAATGATGAGGCTGCCAGGCTCATCTTCGCGGTCGTTGGGCAGCCTAGACGAGCGTTGAGTTGTGCGAAAGGAACAGCACAAGCCAAACACATACCGAAGGAAGTACCGCAGCTTTCAAACATCTCCAATCAAACCCTCCTTCGAGTACAACAGGTGGCGAGAAAAGAGCTCATGCTTGCGAAATTCCAATCCCTATTCCATAACTATGATCAGCAATAGCCTCGATGAGCAGAACAAAGACGTACCGCATACACATACTGACGATCCTAGCAGCGCTAGAGTTGACGAGATACACGAGCGATGCCGTCTGACTCTTGCGCGAGAAGCCTCATGCCAACCCGATCGATGTCGCGTCTTGCCCAGGGAGGAGAGAGAAAAGATAGGGCAGCAAGATTGAACGTCAAAGCTGAAGAGGCGGATAGTTGACGAGCACGGCGAGCATAGAGGGAGTAGAGAGAGAGTAGTGTTGATTCCGGGGCGGGAGGAAGACGACATGATGGAGGGTTTGAAGTAATTTCAAAAATTCACCGCGGGCCATGTCGGCAATGGATTGTCCAGTAAAACAGACATGTTCGTGGAGGACTTGTCAAGATCACGGAATATAGAAGGTCAGGTTCAAGTTCAACTCGAAGGATCGACGGTGCGTCATAGACGTTACCATAGTGTTACGGACCGCATAACGCCGTCCACTCGTTCCTGGACATTGAGTCCTGACATCGTCATGCCTTGACTTGTCCCGCAATCTCAAACTCGTCGTGGGCTGTGTGCAGGCCCAAGATCGTCGAAACTTTCTTCCTACTACCTTACTTCTACACCTCCCAACGTGGCCTCGCTCTTAGACGTCCGAAACAGCTGCATTCAGGAATCTGAATTTTATTGAGATCGTATCATTCTTTCTAGCTATGGGCGTCCGGGGTGAGTTTTTGGGATTTTGCGAGCTCATTCAAAGCTTCTGAGACACGTACTTAGGCTCGAATGTGTCTAATCCGTCAGTTGGGGCCGATTCTCCTCCCGAACGCTCATGCTGAGACTCCAGAATACCAGTTGCATTTCGGTGCGGAGGGATTGCACCCCGTAAGGATGTGCGAACCTCGGAGGCTGATTTCGTACCAGGTCAAATCACCCTCAGGATCGAGAATTATGGTTATGATCTACGCACTCTGCTACTCTCCCTTCGCTCATCATCCTACCGGTTCGCCTGGTGTTAGTAAACTCTGACGCCCTCTCCCGCTGTGTCTCATTACTTCGGCTCCGCAGTTGAGAAGGATTATTTTGGGTAGGGTTCATATCATCAAAGATTTCGTCCGGGTGCATGTCATACCAATGTACGATATTATCTCTCTGATATTTGTGCCAGATGCGACGGAATGGTGGTGCGTTTCCTTCTCGCCCCATCGCCAGCGACACCACTCTAATCAGAACAAGGTATTCTTCCTCCCGATATCAATATGCTCGAGCGTTGGTCCCAGGAACCTCTGCTAACCCGCGAACCTATCCTAGGCACTCATGTCGACATCATCGCAAGTCTTTCCTCGTCTACCAGCACCTTCTAGATCTTACCATTGTACCTCATGTCCGCGCTCTCGATCCTCGACTCGCTGCTTGCTCATGGCGCGTGGAGTGGAGGTGCTTACTCACCGCAAGACTCTTCGACTCGACTCAACGGCACCGGCACCTTGTGATCACGAATTTTCATGAGTTTTCGTTGACTTCAAATCCTCCTTCCGTGTGGTACTGATGATGTGATACAGAACGGAACCGTAGGCGCTGAGTCGCCCCGGTTCGGCCACTCGTTGGCCGGTTCACAGACAGGCGAGCGGCAGACGTTCAGGACGGTAGGGACAATTGATACAGAAAGGTCGTTCGTCCATGCAAGTGCGGACACGACGCCCGAGGTTGGCCTACGGAAGATGTAGCTATAAGTAATAAATTCTATCAACGTTCGTCGTGAGGATGCGAGGGGTAATTTATTTGCTCTTTGGGTGGATTCGAGACCCAGTTACTTTGCCCGTGTTCTTTCTCCCTAGGTTAGTTCGAGGACTGTCAGCACTTTCTGTGGAGCTCGGGTGGGGGCTGTGTGCCAAATCCTCAATTCAGCTGGCGCATTTTTGACGCAACTGATTAACAGCAACTATGGCGGGAGAAGCTGTCGTCCCATCTCTCACCTATGAGACGAGCATCCCGTCGGCAGATTGCTTCTCAGAGGCACCGCCACAATCTGCTCGACTCGCCTTATTGTCTCTTCCATTTGCGACTTACTGCCTCTTTGTTGAATCTCGTTTTCTACTGTACTTGATATTCTCCTAGAATTTTCCGACCCGAGAGCGATCGTGAGTATTCCTGGAGTGGTTTACTATCCGATAGGCTTGCCTCAGAGCGCTCTTGTTTATCCTGATACTCGTACAACGCACAAAGAATAAGCTACCAACATGGCTCCAGGCCCATGATGAATAAAAATACAACATATACGGCTTCCATACCCCTACAACGAGCTCGAGAATTTAAATTCAGCTGCATTAGTTCCGATTCTGTCATTTCTCGTTTCACGAGACCTCGCGCGTCGTGTCCGTAGACTGGTTGACCTGAATCACAGAGTACATCATCCCCCTTTCGAGTTGCCTCTGCCTCTGCCTCCGCCGCCGAATTAGCAGAGCCACAACGCCGACTACAAGGAGGACAATGAACAGAACACTTCCCGCAATGGCGCCAATAACGACTGGGCCCGGAGAGTTCCTTGCAGTGCCCAGAAAAAAAATAAGGATTAGCCGATCGATAGAGTGAATTCGTATCTTACCCCGACATTTCCCTTGACCCTGTTCCATCATCAAACCCCTGGGTAGTCGTAGGAAGGGCCCTAGAAGATTCGGTCAAGAGAGTGGAATTTGCTGTTAGCGAGTTGGACGAGGCATCATCCGTGGAGGTGAATCTGTCTAAAGATTAAAGGTTTACATGAACATGGACCAAGAGAACTTTCTTACGTTTCAGTGGGCGAAGGAGCGGTACTTGTCCCCAGCGCTGAAGATGAAGGGTCCACGAGTTGTGAGGTTGACGTTGAAAGAGCAGTTGCTGATCTAGAATCCCCTCCAATCAGTGCGAGAAGTCCGGTAATTTCGAACAGCTCACGAAATACTGGTAATAGGTGCTGGTGAAGAATTGTCAGGAGTAGTAATGGGCGGCGTCGTCGAAGGTCGGGAAGATGTTGTGACGGTCGTCCGAGTTGTCGCTGGAACCTTCGAGGAGGTAACCTTTCTGGTCTTGGTGGCATTTGGGGAGGAAGGGGAACCATTGTCTCCTCCATCGCCCTTGTCGCGTCCGCTGCCGCCGCGACTGTCGTTGTCGTCACCGTCGTCGTTGTCGTCATCGTCGTCCCTCTTGCATTTTCTCCCTCGGTGACCCACCCGTTTCGGAGTGCAATTGTGCCCGTCTCTTGGTCGTTTAATACTTGGCACCATGAATCAACCGGGGGCGAGAGATAACACGTCGATCTTGACGGAAGAGAGATAAGTGACGGACAGAGCGGTCTCCGCTGACTGCTATATACCTAGGAAGGTGATCAGCCCATCACGATATCTACCAGGCGATGAAGATGAAGTGAGATGTGCAGATGGTAACAATGAGTGCAGTCGCCGGTCGGCCCGAGATTCCGGCCCGAAAATCTGCACTGCTGTGCGGCGAGTTCGGTTGATGACCTTCAGCGGTCCCTACCAACTGCCAATACAATTTCTGCCTGTAGAAGTGAAAGTAATTGAAACGTCCGTACACGTCCGATTGCTTCTATCGTTCCTGAATTAATCAACGTCCGTGCGTTAAGTCCTCTAGAATTCTGCTTTACCCAACCAACCGCGCCATCTCAACTTGCCGAAGCTAGTGGTCTTCCCTTGGATGCTACAAACAACGAATCACTTTCCCATACACGTATCCCAGTTTCACTACTCCCCACTCTGTTCAATGTCACCCTGTGATGCCTTCGACCTCGACATCTCCATCGCACTGTCCTTGGTAGGAAACTCGATCGGGGTCATGGCTTGTGTCGGTACTGTGATGACACAACCATGGCCTTGATTTCGAAGCGTGCTTCGCGTGTTGAGGGAGGCGAGTAGAGAGTTGATGTAAACTATAGAAAAAACAAGAGGGCTAAGCGTAGTTCCGAAAGGCGAGAATAACACAAGTGGGAGACGTGGGCGTACGTTTTCCGAGCGCAAAGTAGAGGCCCATGAAGATGAATTTTTGAGGCCAAAGTGTGTACTATTCAATTGTAAGACTGCAGATTAAGAAATAAACGAAAAGGGAGCACACCGTAATCAGACAGGCCAAAGCACAGAGGCTATGCTGGTGTGAGGCATGAATGACTTCATGAGGCGAGCTTAGGTTCCGTACCTCGTGAGCAGGCCTACCAGCGAAGTGTTAGTCTTGTTCTCTGCCCAACGTCACCACTTTCAAGTTTTGGTTTCTTACCTGTATTGATCGTGAAGGCCATTAAGAAGGTCACAATGGAATCTGTTCTGCAATAAGAAATTTCGCGGTCAACGCCGTCGGAGATTACGAATCTCAGAGTAAACACCTCTTAAACCCGGTGAGACTTCGAACAAGAAGTGTACACAATGAGACGGCGATGACCGCATCAGCCGCAACGGCGCCTGAGAAGCTAATATAAAGCATTGTCTATGGGCACTTGGTCAGAGAAGGCATTCCAGGAAGGGTTGCGCCGGCGGAACATACCGAGACTTCGCCAAGTCCCTTGAATGTTTTGAGGACATATCTTTCACGTCTCTTTTGAGAAAGATCGAAGTAATGGGATGTAGGAGGACTGACCCTCTAGACGCAAATCCTGAGATGATACATTAAGATGTAAAACCTCAGCTTCGGGGTGGATATTAAACGTACCGAAGGCGAACGCTGATTCAAAGAGATGTGGGTTAAAAGTTCGCTCACTTGGACACAAAATGTGACGTTTGCTCACCAAAGACGAGGAGCGACAATGCCATCTACGTGTGGCGATTAGTTACCGGGTCGTGGTATCATCGAGGAAGCAGATGAGAGAAACTGACAATTACGATCGGAAGAAATCGAGCAAGGAACCTCTTCTCGGCGCATACTGTCAAGGTCGAAAGGATGATTAACGAGGGAGGCTTGCGCCCATCAAAGCTGGACTCACAAATATAGACTCGTTTCGCAAAGAAACTGTGGACTACAATTAGATGATTAGCACAGAGTAAGGGAGAATGACTCACGCCCGAACGGTGAGGTCGCTCAACGCCTATTCATCGTGAGTTCGTTCGGGATGTTCTCGAACACGAGGGAAGAAAGCCTACTGTAAGGTATACCCCTCCAAGCAATGACCTGGAGTGTGGGGATTCAAAATTCTGATCGTTGATTTCGAGCCGGCGGGTGCACTCACCACGTCGGAGATAGGAGAACTTCGAGGTCGCCGAAGTTCGTGACGATATAGAAGTATAGCCCGTGGGCAGTGAACGCCATATGTATCATGTCGAGGGTCCTGATGATCGAGTTAGTTCTCACCCTCAGGTGGAAGAATCACGCTCTCAACCAGGGTCCAGAGATAAGCGACCTGCAAAAATCCTTTAGTGCGTCTATCTCCACAAAAACCCATTTAATTTCTCGACGAACGCACCATCAATTTTAACATCCAACTATCCTTCCGATTACTCACATCACTGAAGTACAGAAATGTCTGTACACTTGTTACGCCATAAAGTCTACATCCGTGAGTGATGGTCATGAACAAGTCGGAATATAAGTTCAGCTCCATACGCACATAGCAGCAGCGAGCATCCCGAGGAAAGAAGCCCCTAGCGTTTCATCGAGCATAGACATCTTGGACGATCGCCTAACGCAGGTGAGGAGCTGGGCGGAAATTGGGGCAGAGCAATGAGAGATGCGGAGAGAATGAAGGCGTGTCACTTTTGTGCCGGTGAGTGCTCTATTAGTATCAGTGAACAGTCTCGCTGACTATTAATACCCCATCCTTCCTCGCCCTCACGTTCAAAGGCAATTCGGACACTCAATCGAGGGAATCATCAGCATCAACCCTGAGTCACCGACGGCTACAGGTAACCTCCGACTAGCAGGAAGGAAGCTGAAGCTTCGTGATTTCATTGGACTTGCGCGGCTACACACTGATTTGGCAGGCATGAATACGGTGATACAGCCAGGTCCGCTTCCAGGTGTAGAAAGTTAGCTTCTTTATTAAAGCGGGGAAGGACCCTTCCGTGCTAACCCGACGTCTTCTGGGTACTTTGCACGCTTTGGTGACCCCAGGCGATGCTGCGTCCACGCACTAGATTATCGATGACACGACGTATATGGATCACGGATAGTGATACACACCTTTTGCCTTTTCTGAAGATAGAGAGGCTAGTTACGAAGCTCTGGGCTCGTTGTCGGATTCGCCCACTATTCACGGCGGGGAGTCGAAGAGGCCGTGTCCTTACCCCTCTTTACGCCGCGAAGAGCTCCTGGAGAGCGTCGAAGATGTCCATCCAGAAAATGGCCGAGGAAACATAAAAAATAAGATAAATCAGCACCGTCGTATGGAGTGCCCTTCTGGACAAAAATACATGCATTGTTTTTTTTTGTGAATTTCTTGCGGAGTCATACGGATTCGGTCAGATTCGGTCAGAATATGTCAGGACTCAGATTCATTGCTGGATTCTGACAGATTCCAGACGCACCAAAAAAAATGTACTCCTTCAGGCAGAATCCTGCCTCTTTGTCCCACTTCTGACAGAATCCAGCTGATTCATGAGGCATTTGTGAATTTATTTTCTTGTCATTCTGCCTGATTCTGCCTGGTTCGGGACCCAAATCTCTAAGATGTTGCCATTCATTCAGGCGGAAACTGTTGTCATGCAGGCAGATTCCGACGGAATCCGCCCTCATGACTTTGCATTGATTTTGGAAATCATGTTCGTTTGCCTTTGTAGCCGCCAGCCAAGAGCACGGACTGACATGGGTTGCAATATGAAAGCACCCCTTCATGTACATTTTTCTCTTTGGTCTTTGGCTATGCTGCCATACAGAAATATGCTGCAAGGGGCAAGCCTTAAAAAATCTTTGCTCCAATGAGAAACAGACTCTCGAATTAGCACCAAACAAGCACCAATCAAGGCTCATACCCCTGTGTAGAAACAGCTGCATACTTAACATTTACTATTTTTGATATAGTAACACTTGGTGCAATATGGGGGAATGACCTGCCTCGGACCAGTTCATGGTCCACTCGCACCTTGCACCTTGCACCTGGACCTGTGACCCAGTCGATCCAACTTTCTGGGTTGCGTGAAGGCAAAATTCAATGTGACGGCAGTGCGATCACCCATACATGACAGCGACGCGTAAGGATCATGTGCATGACACCCTTCGTGCTGAATCTGTCAGATTCTGTCTGAAAGAAAGTAAAAACAATACCATTTACCAAATGAAATGCAAAACCTTGTAGACAGAATCAGACAGAATGGGTGAGAATCAAGGAGAAGGAAAAATGGATTGCAGTTGAAAGTTTGTGGTATGAATCTGTCAGAAACAGAATGATTACGTCGGAATCTGCCCCCAAAACAATTCGTTCCAAGAAAAAATACATGTCATTTCAGTTAGAATGTGACAGAATCTGTCACAATCTGTCCGAAACAGGAGGATTCAGACCGATTCTGACAGATTCTGGCACCAATTTCCTAGCCGAGCTATAAAAAAGACAATCCATGAATTTTGTCCAGAACGGACCGTCATACCGTCGAAGCCCAGAAAACTGGAAATACACGATCAGATCCAATCAATCTCTTCTCTCGAGCCGCCCTTCCTCGACCCGGCGTTCCTCCACTTTTCTGCCCCTGGGCGTCTTCTTCCCTTCTCTTGCGCTTCCCAAATACCTCCTTCTAGCTCTTCACCCGTTCATGACCGTGCCTTTCCCTCAGCACCTCCTGCTTAACGCCTGAACTCAGTTCCGGAACTTCTGGCCTTGTCCCAACCACGGCCCAATTCCAACAAGGTGACCCGTCTGACCACATCCTGAAAATGCACCGTCAGCACATGGCGTCGGGCTTGAGGACCAGAGCGAGACAAGCAAGTAGAGAGTGCACATACGCTGGAGGGTGTGGTGTAAGCAAACGGGTATCAGGAGAAAGGAGAGGAAAGGGATGAAAGGGAAAGTAGAAAAAAGGAATTGAAGGTCGTGCACTCGCTCAGCGCGAAGACTCACGGAGATGAATCGGGGTGGCCAAATTGCGGACTAGGATGCAACAGAATTGCAACTCTGGAACGAGAAGGCAGGGTTGACAGTGCTAGAGGATAGGACGTACTGAATCAGAATCGCGAGAGCGCATAGCCTTTGAACTTTGAACGGAAATTTATTTGAGCAGGCGAGGACATGGATGGGCGGTCGGAGACAAAGGCACCGAATCACGGCTCATACCCGTAATTATTTATTTATATAGTAGTATTGCCCCAAGCGTGACGGCGCGAGCTTGGTCCATGGCTGGTGCACGCTTAGTGCATGCCTCGGTGCGAGGTGCAAAGCGTGGTCCAAGCGTGGTCCAAGGCAAGTCCGGCATAGACCAGCCTTGGACTGGTTCACGGTCTACTCGCACCTTGCACCTTGCACCCTGCGACCCAGTCGATCCGACTTTCTGAAAGTCCTCAGCATCCTTCTCGATCACGTAAAATTTTCAGACCAACGAGAGAGGTGTTGTTCAGTAGCAGCTTCGCATATGATACAAGAACCGATTTATAGAGCTATGCATTGGGCGTGATTAATCCATCGCAAATCTAAAGGGGATGGCAAAATTAGGTCTCGAATGCGAAAGATTCTATGCATAGACGGACCTAGCGCTTGAAATGAAGGAGTATTTGATGAAAAGTCCAGGTCGTCTTCCATCTGCGAGAAGCCCAAGGAAGTCGCCCAACGTTAGCGGCCAAGCACTACTTACAGTGTCAGGCCAAAAAAAAAAAATGCACCTTCTCCTTGCAACCCTCAAACATCCGAACTCCCGTAGGGTGTTGCCCAGTCGTCGACCCTCCTGGCAGCACGCCCCGCCGTTTCGACGACAGCAAGCGAGAGTACGAGGTCAAAGCAGCTGTTGAGGCTGGGCTTGGAGCTCTCCTGGGTATGACATTGGGCAAGGTGGTCCGTGCGACTGGAGGCTCGGTAGCGGCGTGGATGGTGGGCATGTGTTGCAGTAAAGATAGCCGGTTATGCGACATATAAGATGGCGGCAGCGCTGTTGTCCAGTTTGTCACAAGAGAAGAATGCTGTGGCGTGTAAACAGTTCAAAAGCTGTTCGTGGGGGGATCCTAAACCGAGAATTAGTAATCGTTCAACCTTCAGGAAAAAGAGGAGACGAGAACGTACTTCGTAACCAAGAACTCCATCGAATACGCCGTCAACCGCCTTCAATGTCCCACTCGAGCCTTAACGGTCTCTCGCGGCACTTCCATCACCTCCTCCCTCTCCTCTTCTTCCTCGATCAACCTGACGACGCCGACACGGAGCTACGTGTCACTCATACGAGCCTAGACATTGACCTGGTAGTCGCCACAGCCGTCAGTCTCCTCTGTCGATGGTATTTGCCGTCCCATCGAGTCGAAAGAGGTTGAATGTGTGGCTATTATTCGCTTCGCAGATGGTAGGCGGCGGGTGGGTAGTACTTCAACGCTGAAGGTTCAATTTATCTGAGCGAGCGTATGCGTGAGGTGGCTTGATGAGGGACGTTGTGGACGCTGGAGGCGAAGAAGTTGTATGTTCGTGCATGGGCGATGGCTTGTGCAAGAGTCTGCAAAAAAGACGAAAAAGTGTGAGTATATGCGCGAACGTAAGGGAGGCGACGAGGACCTACATGTTTGAGTGGTTAAGTTCAACTCGAATTTTTGCTACCCAATGAACTGGCAGAGCATGTTGGCTTTCGGGATCCGTGTCCTTGACTAAATTCGTTGAAGGTCGGCGACGGAGGCCCATAATGGAACTGTCATAACATAAAATCAGCACCAAAGAGACACGCAAAAAAGAGGAGGAGAAACGTACGTAGAACCCTGTTCTTCATCTCTACCAACCAACGCCACGTTGTTGACCAGAACCCACCCCAAAACGACCTTCGGATGGGCTCCTGTATCTGGAGCTGCGTCGCAGCACACCAACCTTCCCAACCTCGTCAAGACCTCCACTGTGCAGGACATCATTTAGCTTCTTCATCCGCGGCTGGGGGTTGGTATCGTCGTTGTCACGGCGGTACGTGTGGTCAATGAGGCCAATGATTGCTTGGACGATGACGACTTTCTCAACGTTCACTGGAGCTAAATGGCCGACATTATTAAGGACGGCGGAGTCAGAGCTGTTGGTGCCAGGCCTTCAAAGCTTCGTCTTCCGCATCGTAAGCTGGATTTCATGAACGTCCACGAGGTATACAATGAAACTGAACTGTTGGAATCCCATCCAGTCAGGGCAGACACAAAAGGATCAAGAACGAATCGAAGAAGCGTACGTAGCTCCTCCTTCCGAAACTCTCTATCGACGAACGCTAACCTTCGTTCGCGGAGACCATCCTCTCCAGGTTCTTCCACTCCTGCCCTCGGTTCACTAGGCTGTTAACCAGAAAGCCCGGCCTAGGGATCTTTGGGGATGTAATCTGGATCTACAACGTGACCACATCTCCCTGCCTCGTTTCGACGACCCAGACCTCCGGAATGCTTCCATGACCCCCTCCTTGACCGTATCATGTAGCTCCTTCATGCGCGATGGATAACTGATGCCGTTGTTGTCGTAATCTTGCAGATGGGGCTGACGATAACTGGTCGGACGATGACGACTTTCTCAATGTTCGCCAGGGTTAGTTTCTTGAGGGTCGACGTTCAGGGCTGCTGGTGAATTAACGGCCTTCAAAGCTTCATCTTCCGCATCGCAAGCAGGGGCTGCACCCGAGACTGGCTTTCGTGAGCACCCATAGCGGTTGGCACGCCTCCGAGAGCCATGAGACTCGCGCCCAGTCGCCGCGAAACCCAGTAGAAGGTGGTGTTGCCGATATTCAGGAGTTGAGGACGCAGTTGGATGTATGAATTTCATTGAGGTTGGGGGCCTACGTAGCCAACGAGACGTTAGCCCAGTGCGTGATGAAAGGAGATACAATGAGGGGGGCCAGGTGAGCGGAAGGAAGAGTGAGAGTAGAACGCGGAGAGAAGAAGAGAAAGGAGGAGTGGGGAGCGAACGAAAAATATAGCGAGAGGACGTACGGGATTGTCGAAGCACGGAACCAGGCACCTCTCCCTGCTGTTCATTGCAACCCCTGCGCATATCGATACCTCCCCCGCGCCTAATCCCATGAACCAACCAACGTTCGTCTTCCTTCGGGTTACAGTTGAAGAGTCAAAAAGAGTGGCGTGTCTTCCAATCGAGCGAAACTTCCGGCTAGCGCGATGCCCCAGCCAGCTGGGGTTTTCGGTGGTGTAGACCATGGCGTTGCGCAGTCGAATCTGGGTCTTGAAATACGAATGATCAGCGCTCAGCGCTCAGCCTTCATGTGCACGGACGTTCGCTCCTTGCGAGGCACCTACTGGGGTTCGCGAGGCTCCAAGAGTCGAGAACGATGCAGCTGACACCCAGTTGCGATGAGACGCAGGCTGCGAGGGTAATGTCCACAGTTGAGGAGCTGCACTTGGAAAAAGGGGCGATGTTGTAGAATGCGGTGGGTGGCCTCCATCTAGGTCGACGTCGATGGGTCTGGATAGCCGAAGAATACGTTAGCTGAGGATATGGCCAGTACGGGACATGGAAGCCGACGCACAGCGATACTGTAGATGATTCACATACTTTCGAAAAGGACGGGGATATCTAATTTTCGACCACTACAACCCTCCCCCCACACAGATCCGTAGTCTGTCACCGGGTTAAGCCTTCGTAGCGCTGAGACGAAACTGCATTGCAGAGACACATGGATAGAGGATGGCGGTGGTAATGCTTTCAGGGGAGGTGAGGTAGCCAAGAACGGCGCTTGGGAGGTATTCGATGGCACATTGAGCAAGGACGAACAAGGCAAGGAAGAGGTTCGAATTGTGGTGACTGTGGGAAAGAAATTCTCGCGAGGTTAGATTAGATGCTGTCATATCTTTCATGGGTCGGTCACAAATGCGGCAAGATTTACAGGAACGCAACGTGGAGGCAGTGCCACAATTTCCAAAAGGTGCATTTCTTACTTTACATGTACGATGAAATTCACCCCAAGCAAAATTCCAGCGATTTAACCGCAGGGCATAAATCCACGCTATCGAGGGGCGATCGGACCCAACGGCCAGCCGCTAAATGCGGCTCATGAACGTAGTTGACATGCGACCTTACTACAGTGATAATGTGGTTGACGCAAGGGAGGAAAAAGATGAGAAGGCTCGCACGGGGGCATCGGGGCGATTACACCAGATAACGATATTGAGGGTGTTTCCGAGGTTGGTTAGAGCGGGAAAGGCATCTCAGAACGCTAACGGACCCAGAGGCGGAAGCAGTTGCTAAGCTGCGAGTGAGTAGAAGCAGCCCACTATCGCCACATAATTTTCAGTCTTTCGTTTGTCCAATCTCTCGAGGGTCGAAAATCGAACTTACCAGGGGACATTCTGACCGGGGGTATAAATGTATGTGCGCCACAGAAGTCGTTACCGCTCCTTTGGCTGAAATAAAGCTGCTCGTCATTGCGCAGGCTGCAGTAGCTAATGCTGATGCTGAACGCGTTCGTGGCTGTGAAGTTCTAGACGTTGTAAAGGACGTTCTCGAGGAAGACCGACGCTCGTAAGCGCCGCATTGCCAAGGCCACGAATGAAGAGACCTACACCAGTTCTGGGAGAACATGCTGATGCCGATGCTGGCAAAAGTCTGCCTCTTCTCAAGCTCACCGCACTTGCTGACAGGGATAGCGTTCCAGTCGGTGTCTATCTAAGCACGGATCCACGCCCAAGCGCGAGTGCCATGTTCTGCGGTGAAGTACCCAGGTGCCTTTTGCACAGCGCCGCCCGGGATTGGGCCGTAGACGTCGACGCCGAGAGCCGTGGTGTTGACAATGGACTCAGGGACACCACGAGTCTAAATGGTGAATTCGACGGGAGTTGCTGGGGCTGCAGTGGCGGTGGCAGCTAAGAGGACGAGAGAAGAGATGACAGACAAGGGCTTCATGTCGATGCTAGAGGAAGAATTGCTGCTACATACAGGCTTAAGTAGGTACAAGCGATGTATAGCAGAGATTGTTAGCATGTACTGGCGAGCAATAAATGCGCAAAAGGGACAGGAGAAAATTCCGACGATTGAGTCGAGGCACTCAGACCACGGGTCGTGTGTATGGGCAGGTGCCAAATATGGGAAAGAAAAGGCCGAAAGCGGCTGCCAAGACACCCAATCCAAGCATACGCGTGGACGGACGCCAAAAGGTGACATCTGGAACACTTCTGGTACTTCGTTCGTGGAGTGGATCCTATGCTGGTGGGCGAGATGCAGCGAGCGTTGAAACTCGGGTTTGATGTCTGCTTCAAGGTTCTTATGTTGCCTCTATGGTCGAGGACGTTATGCCAAAATGGTGTTTGTATTGTCCGTTTCATCGTCGACGTTCGTGAGCGGAATCTGGCAGTATAAACATGATATTCGGAATTGCGATGCATTCGTGGCCTTCGATCTCCTGATTTCGATTCGATTGGGGCGAAATAAGGAAAAGGATATGGGCGTTTATTCTCGCGCCGCGTAGTGCAGATCATAGTGGTATCAGGGCACTCCGTGCTCAAAGGGCGCGGTGACCATCCTGTACGCGTGCCTCGTTTATTTTGCAGGGCGCGGCTCGGAGACCCAATCTCTTTATCTCGCCAGGAAGGTATATCGTTTATTGCATTTTACTTATCAAAATATCTATCACCGAGAATCCTACGTCTCTAATGGGAAGAAGACAATAGAGGAGGCGTTCTTCCGTATCGTAGACTAGGGTTCGAAGTGCAGGGAAAGAACAGCAGGAGAATGATGAAGACCAGTCAGAGTCGGTCGCCGGCGGTGGCGGACCTTCTAAACAGGGAAGGATCCCGGCGTCGGATCAACCAACTTCTCGACTGGCTGCTCGTTTGTCCGTTCACATCCACCACCATCTCCATCTTGTCTTCAACTTGCTCTCGCTGTGAACGAATGCTGGTGCACTACGTCCCTCTTTACACCGAAACGTTCTCACTATGGATCCTTTCGGCACGTCTTGATACCAATTTCGGCGTCTTGAAGGGCTTTTTTCGTGATTGGTCGACATGAACATCTCAGCTCTCGAAGCGTGATTTGGTCCCCCAGTGCCCATCCTGCTCGAGGGTACGTGCTGTATTTTGTCATAACTTTAGACAAGAATACTGACAATTCTTCGTGGCGTCTACATACCCCAGCTCGTCTCTCTTCAACACAACTGTACCAGCGATCAACTCTGCTGAGCCTTCGTCCGTCCATTCTCGACACTGGAAGGCTAGGAGTCGAGCGGTAGGGCGTGTAGTAATGGAAGAAACAGTTTCTGGACCGTTTGGATTAGGTCCTTCGGGTACGTTATCGGTCTTCTCATCATTCAGCGTCCTTCTCATCGTCCTTCCACTCTCATAGAGGCCGCACCGAGTTTCGTTCGTTACTTTCTTGTCTGAAAGGACCTGCGCAGAATTCTCGTTGGGATGCCCTCGTCTCTCGGCATCGTGGTATCGTATCATCAAGGCGGTTGAGGATGAACATTTAACGGTGATTGAGCGACGGCGCAACTAAGCAGAGCACGGACCATCGTGAATACACTTCTTTGAATATATCACCTTGTTGCCCTCCAAATCTCGTTCAAAATTGCCCGAAGACTCTACTGGACGCCCAGCCTCGCGAAATCTCGAAAAAAGCGCCTGCTGTGAGTCGTACAACTGCGAACCTCGAATCAATAAAGACTCAAGATCCAAGGCCATCGCGAAGAGTGTTTCGTCCTATCGAGCGTGCTGCTACTGCAGATGAGGGCTAAGGATGTGATTCACCTGGTTGATCGACCATCGTGGTGTGTGATTCTTCTACTTGTCTGTCGAGATATCTTATGAAAATGTCTTTCGTTAGATAACGCACTGCCCCCTTCCTGTCACCGAGGCTATTGCATTGACGTTGCTGCAAGACATACTCACTGAAACGATGCCACTTACATGGCTGATGCCTCGTCTCGCTCGATGTACGCATATTCGACATTGCCTCCATCACCTCTGAACGTTCTTTGTATCTGCTCCTGCTGAGTACACGCCGCCAGCCCACCGTAGATCGTATCCCAGGCCTGGAATAGAACCCTTGGCCGTAAATGTGATCAACCAGAGAGCTGCCACCAACGTCGATCTTCTTCCTCTCAATGTTCCTTCCTCGAAAGTTCGAGGGTCCAAGGTCATCACGAACAATTATCCGAATGACGTACTGCAAGCGCTGCTACTGCGGTGGAGCTGAAGCATGAACTCAAGATTTGACTCTCAAGCGTCCGCATGGTCTGGGCACTTCTTCCATCTTTTCCTTTCGACAGCATGCCGAAGACGTCATTCATTGCATGCAGCCACGCATTTAGTAATACATTTTCTTCCTCGTACTGGGCCCATCATCCTCCTCGTCTCAAGATCACGGCATACCATTTGCCAACCCTGCGAATGGCACGCTTGGGTCTGTCCACAAGCGAAACATCTCGAGGTTGCCGCTTTGAAGACTTCGAACCTCAAATATCGCTCGTATAGGCACACGGGTGGGGCAGAGAAACACGGGGCTACATGTTCAGAGTATTTCTTCTTGACCAGTTTTCTATCCACTGCTCGCACCTTCATCCTTCCTCTTCATCCTTCGTCTATGCTGCCCCAGGCTAACGTCTTCTCTTGTAGTCCATCACCCTAAAGTACTTCAGATGGCATTTCGAGGCACTCTGCTTTCTCTTCTCCCCTCAAGGAGCGGCGCCGTCTATCGAAAGTGCTCATCTCAGCCGCCACTCGCCAGATAGCTCCGCACGCTGACTA
>MPNV01000538.1:0-15594 GCA_013376435.1 Cyclocybe cylindracea
ACGACGCGAGGAGAAAGAGAAGAACCGCTGGTCGCACGAAAAGAGGACACGAAAGCACTACCCTCGCACCGAAGAAACGAAGTCACGAAAGAAGATCCGACTCACCTATCGTCCAACACATCCCACCACGCCCCTAAGATACCCTCCTTCTCCCCTCCTTCTCCTTCTCCCAGCCTTCGCCCTCCTCCGACGCCAATCCCTTCCAACCCCAACCCACTTAAAGTGCCACCATTACGGCCTCCGCCACTACCACCTCCACGACCTCCTCCGCCTGAAACAGCCCGCCCCTAGCGCCTCTCGACGCAACCCTCCGCATCGCCTGCGCCAACCCCAACCCTACCCCGCCCATACCTCCTATGCCGCCTGTTACGGAGCTAAGGCTCGTAATGCTCGTCTGGCGGGGTTGAGAGGTCAAGTAGACAGAATGCCGCGAACCCAAATAGGAATCGGCGTCGACACTACTACAGAATGTCCTGAAGGCGAACGTGTGGACTCTGAAGTGGGAGGAGAGACAGAAGAGGGGGCCGAAGGATGGGGGCCGAAGGATGGGAGGGCGAACGTCGGTGCGACTGCTGAGAAAGCGCTTGGTACCGCTGAGGAGGTGGTGGTACAAGTAGCCATAGCCGTAGGCATCGGCGGAGTGTCGCATGTCATAGGTGGGTGTTGAGGTATAGAATCCCACTCAGACTCCCTTTCATACTCCAGGTGTTGCTATCTTCCCGTCCTCCGCCCATGTGCAGATGCCTGCGACTCGACGCTAACCACTGGCCTCGAGGCCTCCGCTGGGCTAGGGACGTACCCCCGCACCGTCCACGTCAGACTCTCGAACGCCAACCCCGATCCAGAGTTGGCATCGAGGACGGTGGAGGTGGTGGAGAAATTGCGTACGGAGATGAGACGGTGCTCTGAGCGCCAGCTTGATGGTCATGGGGAGCAGAATGTGATGCGGGCGAGGCATACGGTGGTGAGAGAGGTGGCGGCGGCGGCCACAATCATCGAGGCGGACGGGCTGCGGGCGTGTCTGGGAATGTACGTTGGGTATGCTCATGTTGTTCGACGTCGCGAAGATGTGGGTGAGGGAGCTGGCATTGGTGTGATAGGTATAAGAGAAGGTCGGGGTACATGTATGGCGTTGGCGTTGATGGAAGAGAAGGAGGAGGGGGGAGGAGAAGGAGAGGATGGGAAGTCGTCAGTGACCTTACTTACAAGGATTGGAAGAAAGACATCGAAATAGCAAAACGAAAGCGAAAGACAAGGTGAAGAGGTGAATGGAACGAAGAAGGCAGGAAAGATGACGAAGAAAGCAGGAGAGGTGACGATCTCCTACATGAGCACCACAGCTAGCACTTGGTCAAAGCAGTGAAAAGGAGTGCAAGGTCCAACACACCCTCAAACAATCATCGACGGGCCCATCACGCTTGAGCCTCCTCGACTGAGTACCGAACTCCAAAGCCTCGAGCTTCGGACATTCATATCTCTATTTCTGCGCTGGGGAAGCAAGACCAGGGGTAATACCAACGAACGCGGAAAAGAAAGTGTGGATGAGAAAAGATGAGATGAGAAAGGAAATGCTAAACGAGGAAGAGAACCGGGTAGGACGACGGCACGTCGTGAGGAGGCATTGGGTGGACCTTGGACATCGACGGTAGGTCGCAACAAGGAGGACGCGAGGACGCGAGGTGGCAGGTAGACGCCCGGATGTCAAGGAAAGATGATGGTGAAAGTAGAGATGTGCCCAGTCAAAGAGAATCTTTGTCGAACACAGGCAGAACGGGAAAGAAAGAAAGAAAGGGGCTAAAGAACATACCTCGAGAATATCCGTGCCGTCCCTCTCCTCCTCCAGCGTGCACGCCCTCACCAGAGCCTCTGATCCCACCGCCGCCAACACATACACTGCCCTCGGGTGAATTGGCAGCGGTGACTGGTGTGTTGTCGCTGAGAGGGCTCCTCCGGGACGGTGTCTGCTGCGTTGATGGCGAGAGTGAGGGAGAAAGAGGAGTGCTGGGCTTGCTTCAGTGTTAAAGAGTTGCTGTACTGGTAATACAAAGTTCTTGTTCCGATGCGTTTGTGAAAGGAGAGTCGGAAATTGGAGAAGTAAGAGCAGAGTTGTGAGCAGGAGCATGAGTCCAGACCACACGTAGCATCCTCTTGCGCTGGCGACCCGTCCCAAGGTTGGGTAACCAGACACATTCAGAGCACTACTCGTCGACGGCAATATGCAGACGTAGTGTCTTGCTGGCGACCCTTCCCAGGGTTGGGTAACCAGGCATATTCAGAACACTACTCGTAGACGGCGCAAAGACAATGGAAGGAAAGGTAGGACCCGGGAAGCCATTTGCGGATTTGAGAGCGGTCCAAAATTTGCGGATTTGAGGGACATTTTGGCTACCCCAGGTCCTGGAAAGGTTCAGTTGAGGGTTAAAGCTATAGCTTAGTCATCATTGGAGACAAATAAAGAATCACGTCTTCCTGCCTTTTGTCATCACCTATCGGTAAACTTAGACCATATTGGTATTCACTAAATGGCCAAGACTCACAATCGTCAACATCGAGCCTTTTTCCATCCATATGAACATGTTCAACAGTCTGGTCTACAACAAGGCCATTTCTACAATATTTGGAAACCAACAGGTGGCAACAATGTTTCACAATTTGTGGAACCAGGGATGCCAGGTATGGCATACAGACATGTTTCTACAGATGCTGACTATAGCTAGCTGTTTCACTTCCAGAAAAGCCCCTTGTGATGGTCCAAGTTCCAAAGACCTCGCATCTGAAGTCTGCACTGCGTCATGTCTTCATGAAGATTTCATCCGAATGGCCCCCCCAGGTTTGGGAGCGTGCGGATTACACAAAGGCATGGATGAGTGTTGCCTCATGTCACTCCTTTACTATCCTCTTGAAGCACCATGCCAAGATCCTCTGGAACAAGGCAACAAATAGCCAGGACATCCCAATGGCCAATAAGCTGCAAGAGCTAGTAGATGAACTGGAAGCTGATGTAAGAACAATTTCATGACTGTAAGATTATTGCTTATTCTTTCCAGAGTATCTGCCAGGCAATTTATGCCAATTATTCCTCTCCTAAGAAAATGGCAGTATTTCTGGATGGGGAACAATCTGGCCCAACCAAGAACAGCAAATTCTCAGAAGGCTTTAAGGTCTGTCTGGAAAGGGCACAAAAACACCGAAAGGAGATAGATGCCATTGAGAGAGATGGAGCATGGCACCGGCGACATGCAATATATGTTGGACTAGAAAAGTATGTTGTGTGGTTATTTAGCATTAAGCAGATTGAAACTCATTTATTGTAGGATCAAGACATCAGAACTCAGGAGGCTTGACAAGAAGTTCTTGGTTGAAACAATGGAGATTGCAAGTCAAGGTCTTGAGTGTGGCGAACTTGAGAGTCACAATTTTGTTGTTCTTGAGAGGGAAACTAATCGTATTTGTGCTCCTACAAATGGCAAAGTGCAAAGTTTCATCTTCTGGACCAAAAGTGGTCCTGATGATGATACTCTCACACCAGAAAAGATAGTAAGTTCCTTGTCTTTCATTCTCCAGCACAAACTAACCATGATATTAGTTTGGTGGAATTGTCTACAATGCATCGGGTTTTCTACAGGGAAGACCAGACAATTCAGATCAGGAGCTATCTGAGGAGAGCTTGTATGCTACAGCAGCAGATGAAGAATCCTGTGAATATGCTTTATTGTGAGTCCTTCTTTTTCTGGTACTATAATAATGATATAGCTTGCAACCAGAAAGAAGACTATTTTAGACCGTCCACGGATTATAACAGAAGGGACATTGGTGAAGGGTGGTGGCATCCATTCAGTTTATGGGGCTCTTTATCAACCCAAAGTGAGTAATGAGCATGTAGGTTGACTGCTAAATTGCCTCATTGATACTGGACAAGCTGCCATCAATTCTTGATGATTATGAAGTTCTTCGACAACAAGATGAACCTTGGAGAAGCCCAGATGCGTAAGCATAATATTGTTCTTATTAGTTGAACTATACTAACATCATGTATGCAGTTATTCAAGCTCAAAATGAAGCCTTCCTCAATGGGTTCTTACCAACATTTGCCCAGCGACGGCTGGTCAGTATGTTTTTTTTTGGATCAGTTTATGTCAATTGATCTTGAAAGCAGGTTGCAGCAACAGAGGCAAATCTTCTCAGCCCTCTGGGATTGCCAAGATCATCAATATTTGCAGGACTGAATTATACTGCATCAGCACATGCAGATGAAGATACATCTCCAACAAGTGGCTGGGTTGTAAGGAGACATGCAGAGGTATGAGCTTGGAGTTTGAACTCAGTAAGAACTGTTGTCTTATACATATTGCCAGATGCGCCGTGAAACAAGGAACTTTTATTATGCAACACACCAGCTTGTGGTTGAGCTCCAGACAGATGCCCAGTGGTTTTGGGATGGGCTGCTTGAACATGGAACAACAACTAGTGATTTTACAGATGTGCCAGAAAAGATAACTAAATCTCATGTGCGAAAGACTATGGACAGTGGTCAGTTGACCCGAGTTTCTGTGCTTCCAAAGACAGTAGCAGACTCTGCAAGGTGCAGTGCATAAGTAGTCTTGAAATACACCAAATATTACCATATAGAATACTTGAAGGCCTTGCTAGGGCATGGTAATGGCCAAGGTGTTGGAGGGACAGTGGTAAGCCCTAGTAGAAAGTATTTATATATCCAGTGAGATGCAAGGAATAGATATTTTGTTATATGATCTCATCAATTTGGATTGACAGTACATTGAGCCAAGCCATTTCATGTCTAATACAACTGGATGAAATCATTAATACAATTATCAATATTTGCATACAACTACTACATAACTACATCAAGCCAAAAACAACTGAGGTAAACAGTAGCCTCCAACCAGTGCCATTCAGACAGAACAAGCAGAGCTAAAATTGACTGAGTCCTGACACAATGCAAAAAGAAAGAAAAAGCTTACCAAAGGAAGACCACATTGAAGAAGAGATGAAATGTAGCAAGCATAGTGACATTGAGAGGAAGAAGGCAAAGGAACCGAGCAACATCAGAAGCCAAGAGGGTGAGAGAGCAAGGGAATCGAACAGGATCACAAGAGGAGAGTACAAGAAAGGTAGAGCAGAGAGAAAACGAGAGATTAAAAATGCAAAGACTGAAATCCAGGCACAGTGTGTCAACGTCGAGTTGGACACTATGTTGTCGAAACCAAGGCGTTGGGAAGAGTCACGAGCACGAAACGAAACCACTCACCCACTGTCCACACGACCCACAATCAGATGTTTAATGTACAAATCAGCACCAAAAGGGCACCAGCGATGGGGCTGCGACGGGCAAGTCGTTCGAGGGTGAACATCCTCATTGTGCTGTGCGTCCTGTCTCCTCCCTCTTCTGTCTGCCCTGTACAGCAAGGACGAGCAACGCTTTTATGCTTCGTGCTCTTGTGATGGCGGCTGCGTGGTGGGTGGGGTACTGCGCATACGAGGACGTTACGGCTTGGAAGGGGCAGGCGGGAGTTTGAATCCACTCACTCCGCTATCGTCTGCCCTGGGGCATCAGAACCCCATCACAGCGTTAACACCACTGCTCACGATCCGGATGCACATGAATGTGCCCTACCACTGAGAGCGGTCGTCAGTGCAGTCATGCAGCGATGACACCAGCAGGCTTACCTCACATGTGGAGTCGACGACCGCCCTTGCTCTCATCTTCCTTAGGTCTCCTAGGCCGAATGAAAGGGTCATCAGGCCTCAGGCCTCCTGGTTGGTTACCTCCTCGCTCTCTCTCATTCTCCGTGCTCGCTCTTCTCCATGCCCACCCGGCACATGCAACAGCAATCTCTTCGTCCGTGCCTACCCCACGTCTCTCCCCATCTTCATCAAGCCCCCATTTGTTAACCTTAGCCTGGAAAGGCACCACACTCTCTCATCCGGATCCTCGCCTCTTGACCACAACTCCCTCGGCCATGCCCCGACTTTCCAGAGACCAATAACGACCGTAACCGAACGGTGAAGCCACAGGATTCAGAAGCCAAAAGTCGTCGCGGCGGCCTCTCGAAGGGAGTTGCCAAATCGACGTCATATTCGCGCATGAGGTCGCCCTTCCAATCCATTCCCAGTTCCAGAACGCGAGCAATACGCATCGAAAATAGTTGTCGGCCCTGGGCCTCACGAAGGAGTCAGGACTGAAGTTGAAGGCTTTGTTAGTCAGCGTCGCGGCCTCTTTTCGATTGGGGGGCGGCAGAGTGTCGCTCCGTTCCTCCACTCTCCGCTATACCAGATAGGCAAGAGACCACTCTTGCGAATGGGTCAACGCCTCCTCCTCCTCCGTAGATCCAAGCCTTTTAAATTCTAGCACAAGCCTCAACTGCCGGTTCAACGGATTTTGTTCGTACTCTGTGCCAGAATTGGATGAATCGTGCATATCGAGGCCGTGTGGAGGTTAGAAGCGGAAAGGGGGAGGGTTGGCCGTCGACGAGGGGTCGAATGTCGTCCTACTTGCAGGACGAGAAGGTTACGTGTTCGAGCCGTGATACCATGCGTGTGAAGAATAAGGAGCACCAATGCTTGACGCCAGTCATCTACCCTCGGAAGCAGCCTTCTTGCAGATACTCGTCGCATTACGTAGTCGCTTTCGAGGTCGACAGGATGATCCAAAGAGAGAGATGCGTACGGTTGATGTTGATTCAACGAGTCAGAGAGACGACGGGTCATGCTTCAAGCACTGTCTCCCTCCTTATTTGTCGCATGGACCAAGGAGGGGGGACGTGTCGGCGTTATCGAAGAGAATTGGAGGTGAGCTGATGATCGATGACGACCCGCGAGCTGTTAGGAGAAGAGGTCGAACGACGAAGGGCCAGACGGGCTATGTGATGGGCGAGTGACATCAAGGAGAGGCTCTGAGGGTGGCTGCAGACTGTGGTTGTGACGTTGGTGCTTTGTGCCAGGCTTCAAGCTTCATCACCCGCTATGAAAAGTCTATATGATCTCCAATTGAACGTCGGACTCGACCCTTCTCTAGAAGAACGGTTCCGGGTGACTGATGAGTTGAAAAGCTGAGAGAGACAGATAGGACTTGCAGATGGGTGGGCGACGTAAGGCAGAGGATGAACCGGTCACTGACAGAACAATCGGTTCTCCGTGGTGTGCTTATGGAAAATTGACGACCTCCTCCCCCTATGAAGGGTGTTGGGCTAAAGGGACAGCATGGTCGATGAGTCCAGAGTGTGCCATTTGAGGAGAGAGAAGTGGGGTTGGGCAATACGGAAAGCGAGGGGTGTCGGAGTGACGGAAGAGGGTGAAGGGAAGCGCAGGAGAGGCTCGAGGAAGGGTGTACTTCAGCGTAAGCGGAGAGGGACCTCAGTCGGCAGGGAGAGGAGATGCGGTTTTGTTGCTCATGTTCATATGCACAAACAGTCTTCAAGCTTTTCGAATCGACGTGTTCAGACGTCGCGATGTGGCGAATTCTGGGCGGCGCAGATGGGGCGGTACGCCGTCCACAGGCTGGTGCTGGAGGCGGTTGGGAGTCTGGTGGTGCTGATGGAGACGAAAGGAGGCCGCTATGGGAGGAAGAAGTCGGCGGCGAAGGAAGACGAAGATGAGTGAGAGGCGCGGTGCATACTGATTATTGGGCAGGATGAACATCGGTTCTGAGAGACGTGGAGGGACGACGTGTGTTATGCAGTGCGCAGTGGGTGAAGAGAGGAGAGTTATGCACGAGTCCAACAGAGGGAGGAGGTCCATCGAGTGGTCTGGTTCAAGTCAGAGGTCCTGAAGAAAGGCGGGGCGATCTCCCGGCCCGAGGGCACCGACCTTCCTGATGGCGGCTGCTGTCCTGCCTCACCGCTTTTCAATTCATCGACCACCACCCGGCCCGCACTCCCTCCTCAACAGCCTTCAAGCTTCAAGTTCCGCCCTCGTCCGCAATCTGACCCTCCAAGTACTCTCGCGTGGCCAGCTGTTCCTTTCCTGACCTGCATTCCCGTCCATGCAAATGACACCCTCGGACACCACTCGCCTTGAAGACCTCCCATTCAGCAACTCCGATCTTCGCTCCTCCCTGCCTGCCCTCCGCCACCCTTCATTCCTCCTCGCCTGCTTCCCAGTCCAACCCCGCCAGCCTCCCCGTTCCCGCCCACCCAAATAAACAAGCATCCTTCCGCTCCATCCTGCATCCGCACCAGCCATCCTTCTCTTTCGACATCTTCTGCTCGTTCGTTCGTTAAGCTCGAGCACCGTCGCTCGGTGCTCCTCCGCTTAGTCTGCCTTCCCGCCTCCAATCCACGCATCTTGGTCGCTCATCTCCCCATCAACACCCTCAACTGACATATGTAGTCCAATCTACTCCTCGGGCCCAGGCCTCAACGTTCCAACTCTAAGATCTAAGCTCTTACCCCCGACCACTGATCAGCAACTTCGGCCTTGCCTCCTCCACACCCTGCGGTGCCGCCCTTCCTGTCCCGCTTTTCCATTCCGCTGACTCCCGACTCCCGACTCCCCGGGGTCTACTCGGCTGTGCTCGGCGAATGAGATCAGATGTTGCTCACTTACCTTTTCGATAGAGAATGGGAACTGCTGAGAGGCCAATGGGGGACGGCATTGCAGATTGGCCATCAGGGCCCCTGGAAGACGTTGTTCGGTGTGGGGGACAGCGGGAGCGGACTTCGGGAGGAGTCAGGATGGTGGTAAGAAGCAGAGAAGGGTTCGACAGTTTCAGCACGTCGCGTCGTCGCGTCGCAAACGTGGATGTCACGTGGGCATAAACTTCAACTTGCGCGGCGGTCCGGGGGTGTCGTAAGTACTCGATGGAGAGTTGTTCCTCAACTTCACTGGGCCCAATGCCATAGATGGTTCAGTCTGATTATACAAGGTTCTGTGTCGCTCGTTCAACCATGCACGATGGTTTGATATGGTTCAACCTCGTTATGACACCTCTATGTGGCTCTGCATGGTTCTATCCGGAAACAGCGCCTTTTCACTGGGGTTCAAGCTCCAGTAAAAAGGTGCTATTGCCTCGTAGAACCACGTGCAACCAAATAGAGGTGATGTAACGGTGTTGAGCCAGACGGAACCAATATACCTAGTCAAACCAACTACACTCAGCCTTGTATAACCAAATCCAACCCAGTACTTTGTTCCAGTTTATTCTCTAAGTATTATCCGACGTGCCTTAAGTTACGAATCGGACTTGGCGCCTGCCATAGTACGCCTATATCGGGAACGTTACGCATCGGGAACGTTACGCGTTACGGCCGCGCATTCCTTGCCCACCACAACCCGCCCTCCTCCTCCTCTTCCTCCTCCTCCTCCTCCTCGTCGTCGTTCATATCCCCTTCCCATGATAATATCAGTTCAAGCGTGTCTTCAATCTCAGCAATGACGCAGGACAAGGAAGGCCAAGCAGCTCACAGGATGTCTCACCTACCCTCTACCCCAAGCTCAAGACCTTGACCAACGCAAACTTCAAAACATTGAGATCTCGACATCGGTTCGACATCGGTCTACACGTCGCCCCAGCTTTACTGCAGCATTTACCTGTCTGCGCTCCGCGACACTCCAGTCCACCCCTGCGTTAACAGTAGCAGGTTATCTGCCCGTTGTGTCTGCCGCAATCCCGTTCAGCATCACCGCTCCGACTTCACTGAAGCCCCTGCGATGAGGATGCACGCCATCGAGCTATCAACGGCCATTCTCGGTGGTTCTGACGCAGCGTTGATGTGAAGATCATCCGTAGCAAGGGAGAACATTGGTATGACACCGCCGACGGGTGGGTTGCTGAACCAGGTTGTGTGGAAGGAAGCGTGCTTTGTCGAGGCCTCCCGCGTGAGTTTTTCCTTCGCCACGTTTTTCATACGAATTACTGCTGACTCGTAATGTGTAGGCCCTCCATCAGTACCACGTCATTTTTGGGACCTGCGCGTCGCTTCAACTTTACTTACTTTGGTTCAAACTCAGTGAATATGACTTCGTATCACGTCTAAGGTAGCTATGGAACGATGTGTCCCCCGTCTCTCACTATATATCCGTCTTTTTGACCGCATATATGCACTATTTGTCACAGGAATTCCTTTCTACTAGACCGGGAGCGACAAGGACCTCGCCCTTGAACAGGAGGATGGTTCGACTTGGATTGGAGTTCCATGTCTACTTTCCCCCGTACTGATATGCACCAATTTCGCATTAGGAGCTCTTGAAGCAGTCGAAGAGGCAGTCGACCGTGTTGCCAGTAGATCTGATAAAGTGAGTGACTTTCAACGTTGTCCTCCCATGACGCTGACCGATTCTACTTGTGACTCGCGGCTCCGTTGCATAAATTGAGCGTTATGGATGCTCCCAAGTTAACGGTGTGCCCCCTCCTCTCCTCGCCCAAGTGTCCTAAACCCCCTCTCTGATCTTCCTTAGAACTCCCACTTCCTGGCTCGCTCAGCAGGTAGAACTGGATGGTGGCAGGCGGGTTGACCGATCGAAGCAGCTGTGGAGAAGGTAGATAACCCGGAGGGTGGTTGAAGGTACGTTTGCTGCCTTCTCTCTCTCCCTCCACTTTCTTGCCTCAGGGCTGTCTGCCATCTTGTCCACAGGACACGCTTGCGGCTTGCCTCTCCTCTCCTCGTTCACCTACACCTTCAAGCCGTCCCGTCTCGCCTATATGTTCACCTACGTGTTTGCCATCCTCGTGTTATCATCAGTTTGTCTGTCTACAACTCACCTTATTCTGGTGTCTCAGCGCTTACCTATTTCCGCGCCTCGTTCGCATCGCCATCGTGTCTGCTCTTCTGCATCGCAACTTCACAAACATGCTCAAGTCTTTCAGTGACTGGATCACCTCGTCTCTATTTTGGTCTCGTATGTTCGGACCCCCGCCTCGTCTGACTAATCTTTTCCTCCAGACCCGATTGCTCATCTACGCGTCGTTCCCTTAAGGTATGTCATTGGTGTTTTTAAACTCTACGCTATCTCATGGTCACAGTGTTGCAGGCCGACGACCTTATGTTGTGTTCGACCCGGGTCTGTGAGCAGCCAGTGATCTGGCTGTATGTGGTTCTACGGTGTTCTGCACTTAGCATGGTTATACAACGTTCCATGTACCTCTATGTAGTTCCATGCAATAGATTTACACAGTTCTATGTGCATGCGCGTGCCACGAAATTTCGTATAACCATATCGTGCCCTGACCAGATCGTCGAACCAGGTAGAAACGCCACGATGGGGCTCTATATGGTTCTATTTGGTAGTAGCCTCTTCTCACTGGGTTAATAACGTTCAAGCTCAAGTTGGATGGAGGAAAGACCAGACAATCGAACATGGTCGTGACAATCACACTGCACTCCATATCGTTCCTTGTTGCCATCGTCGATTGCCACCTCCAACCCCCATCCGTTCACATCGCCATCGCCGCTGGCATTCGCCTGCTCGCCCATGCCCTCCAGACGAGCAGGATGAACTAAGGGCGGAGACAACGAGCGGAATGAGTGGAGCATTCCAGGGGGCATCGCGCGACTTATGCGCCGTCGAAAGCGAAGTTCAAGTCTCGGCAATGAAAAATTTCTGAGATCCTTGAGTTGCTGAACATTCCTCAGTCAGGATCAAGTCCATATTAATGTACAGCATTGTTAAAATGATGTGCCGCCAAACTTTTTTCCTAACGAAAAGGGGAAAACCTCGCCCGGCGTAATACTAACATCTTACAACCTAACATCTTACAACCCCTTTCCCCTTCTCAGCCTTTCTTCTAGCAAGCTCTTGCGAGCGAAAGTCAGTCCAGATCTCATCAAGACCCACTAAGTTAGTGCCAAAAGTAATATATCGAGGAGTACACACCTGTTTCTCTTCTTTGCTCAATTTATCGTACGCATCGCGAACCTCCTGCTTAGAAGGATTAGCGTGCGTTTTGGAATACTCCTTCCCGAAAAGGTTCCTGAAACTAGTGAGCCATGAGGTGATGACAGCAAGGGTACAGTACCATTGTGCACAGTTGTCCTCGTTGAACTTGAAAACTGTGGCTTTTATCTGCCGGCGAGGTATGACTTTGGCCTTTCCGACTTCGACCTCCTTGCATTTTCTCGTAGCACGACCTATAGAGGGAATGTCAGTAAGGCCGCCAGAACGATCAAGTGACGCATAATCATACCAGTCGCCTTGGCCAATCCAGCGGGGGGTTCTGAGGGAACGTCCGGGATGTTGGCATTCTCAATCCCAGCACCAAGCAGTTGTTTAGATGCGCCTGCAGAGTCGATCGAGGAAACCAAACTATTCCGGTTGGAGGATTAAGAAGTGAATGATACCAGGTAAATATTCGTACTCAACATTCTAGAGACCTGAAAGTGAGGAATTAATTCTCAAAATCATGCTATAATGGAACTTGCCGCCGTAGGAGCTATATCTCCTGTCCCTGATACCGCAGTAGGAAGTTGCGTGCCTGCTGGCAGATCCAAATTGGTTGATGTTTCTTCCAATGCGGGAACTGGTGCCCTTGCTGTAACATAAGCAAGGAGCTTGCAATCAACTACGACGGATGTAGCAGTTATCCTGCCCTCGGGCACGAAAATTCGACGTTCCCCCCCCGGTTTCATCCCTGTGATACCCTGCGACAAGGCTGAACAAGAGCATTCCATGGTGACGCAGTTGCAAAAGCATAAATTAAAGAAGGTGCAAACCTTGAAACAAGCCTGTCAAGTTGCCTCCGACGTCCAATGCATACTGCATAGCACGTTAAAATGAAGGACCCTTTGTTAAAAATTAGAAATAAATCCTCACAGGTGTACCAGAGGTATTTTGGTCGTATATTGGCCCTTTGTGCGAACCTAGCCTTGCAATAAAACGTATTTGGACGCTGTCGCCAGGAAGAACCTGCTTGCCCGCTCCAACTTTCCTCTCACAAACCCACAAGTAAGGAAGAAAAGGGATCGCATCATTGGTGCCGTGGCTTCGCACTTGATCGTTAGCTGGCCTTGTTGATGGAACATCGACATTGACTGAGGTCAAGGATCTTGGAGGAAAGGGGGCCTGAGACTCCTGAGAGTGCTGGGTGTGCACCACTGAGAGAGAGGTGGTATTAGTATTATGATGTCTGTGACTGGGAGATGATTTAGAAGTCCGTACCTTCTGGCAGCAGCACGCCAGTCAAAAGAATGTCTCTGGGTGTCCGTGATCGTGGTAAGGATCTCAAAGGTTGTCATCACTTCGGAAAGTAGAATACGCACAATTCCCCGGAGGCATGAAGCTCGTATGGCTGACCATGCGGAAGGAAAACATGAACAGCGAGAGTTGCGGTCTAAATATGAATGTTGATGCAGGATGGTATGTGCCCAGAACACTGGAATCGAACCTGACCGGAAACGAGCTCACACAAAGTGAATGAAAGCCGCCCACCCGTGGCTGGGTAGCGTATCGAAACCGCGTGCTTCGTACCGGTGAGATTGTTGTCTGACAGCGAAGCACTGGTCACGATGAGAGGGAAAGGCAGATCCAGCGAAAGGGGATTTCGCGCAGATAATGTCTCCGACCTAGAGAAAGAATGTGAGCCTCAAGAGGTGTCGAAGGACAGCGACCTACCAAGGAATAGGCATAAAAAATGAGCAAGGTAATGTCTTGAAGAATTCGTGTCTGAGTATGGGGTTATAAAGGTTTCTGGTGGCAGCTCATTGTATCATTGAAGGGCCCGGTGCTTGGGTGGCTTTGGCACGTTTCCTTACGGATGGCCGACTTGTGCCCTCACATAGCATTATCGGTAGGCGAAACGGTCGGAAAAGCCTTTGTGTTGGGTATAACACCCTAGCGGAGAAGGCACGGGTAAGTAGGGGCACGGGTAAGTAGGGGCACGGGTAAGTAGTACTCAGGCCTCAGGCCTAACGAGGTGGGTCCACAATTGCTGCTTGTTTGGCAACGGCTTCCGGCTTCGGCTTCCGAATTCCCAAGTCCCTATTTGCCCTAGTGCGACATCTCCCACTTGCTGTGAGGTCGTCGTGTTGACGTTTTGGTATCTTGATGGATATATTTGTATGCTTACGTCTGAAATACGTTATTATCGACGTAGTTCAATCCCAGGGACTCCAATATGTTGAAAAATGGTGACCAAGATGCTTCATACAGGTGACGAGGCTCAGGATTGAAGTGACAAAAGCAGGTTAGAAATGTCGCAAACTGGAGCTCATGTATGATATTGACGGTCGCGAGGCTACTAGCAAGACCCAATGTTCCTCGAATTAGGCGCCTATTCTCGTGCGGCAGTGCCGACTGTGGAGGTGACCCGGAAGGTGCAGGAGAATACTAGGCCGCCGCACATCTGCGATTGCCGGATTCGCCGCTCCTAAATGCATACCCTCGTGACACCGATGCTGCCTGGGAACTGGCCTGGATCGAGGTAATAAAAGTAGACCTCGAATGTGAGCACACGTTGGGGTTTTCCGATTATTGTGCTGGGTATAAAAGAATGAAAAAAAACAAAATAGCAAAATAGCATGTTGATATCAACGACAAGGGACTACTGGAAAATCAATGGAACACATAAATAATTGGAATTTCATATGTAGAGACCGTCTGCAACATGGACCTAGAGTACAGTAGGAAAGAATCAGGGGAACAAATAATCAAAGAGATGGTCATAATTGACCCGTGGGTCAGCAAACCAGTCATGGTTGCGAGGATAAATACTCTGTCTCAGCCCGGTGAGCAGGTGCTTTAGCGAGTGGTTTTCTTGCGGGAGTGAAGAAACACTGTGCCGGCATGTTGGACAAGAGTAAGAGAAAACCTCTCGAACTTGCCTGGTGCCGTCAACCTCGATTCCAGAAATAATTTGTTGGAAGTGGGCCCGCGAACGAGGTTCAGCCTGGCAGTCGTACTGTCGCTTATCCCACAGCGAGAGAAAGGGAATGGTCTTGAGCTTCGAGACCAGTGTGTGAGTGAAGGTCTTGCGAAGACAATTTCCACAAAAGGAATGGCCACAACCAGCCAAACTAGAGTGTTGGGACTACAGTTAGTGGAGGTCCAATGGATGATCATATATTACATACATAAAGGGACATAACATCTGCTGATTGCATTGAATGCACCTGCTGACATATTTATAGGACTGGCGAATCTGTGAGCGTCGGTTTCGGTTATGATGTGAGTTTTCAGAGAGAAAAGAGACAACGCCACTTTTTTTAGGACATGTTTCGATGATTCAATTTGAGAAATATGGGGTGGAGACCTGCGCTCCAGACTTCTGGTGGAATGATGGACGGGCGAATGCGAGTATGAAACCGAAGAATGCTTGATGCGTAAGGAGTAACGAGTCGGATATCGGTGCGAGGGGAAATTCAGTTGCTTCATACGAAGAGAAAGACGTGTGGGGTATCGATGATCGAAGATTCGAACGCCGGGCTGACTGACCAATGGTCTGGGAGAAGGATCGACGGAGGGGGGAGATAGATGCCCTCGTGGGCGGACACGTCGGCGCGGGGTGAATGGGACGCGAGATCTCATATTAACGTTTGAGGAGGGAAAAATAGATGCCAGCTTATGACTACTGACCAGGCCATGATGTAGGTCCTAGGAAATGAAAGGACCTTTGTCCCGAGAGGTTTTTGTCAAGAGGCCGAC
>MPNV01000538.1:15664-26194 GCA_013376435.1 Cyclocybe cylindracea
CCGGAGATTAACATCAGGAACACGGACAAACGAGGCAGTTTTCCCGCTTTGGATGTGCTCGGTGCACGGGCTGGAGCGTACCTGAGCGTGGCAGATGAGCGACGTTCGTTATGTAATGTCTTCCTTCAACGACGACGATAGCCTCTGCCCTCAGCGTCGCTGAACCGATCTGGGGATCACTGGCCCCAGCCATGACCACTCATCATTTGTCCTCTGGTTTGTTTGGACATGGCAAAGACGTCCCTTTTTCTTTGTCATAATTTTCTTTTGCACAGCACAGGCTCACATCCGCCGATGCCGCCTCTTTGCACCCACCTCTGCTTTTCGTCCTCGCGTCGGACGTCTCTCCCTTTATCCCTTGTCCCGACATCATCTTCTCTTTGGATGCGTCCAGGCCCTGTCTGTGATCTCCTTTGGGCCCAGGAATGGCACGGGTAACCCAGGGCTACCCATGCCCATACCGCAGCCAAGGTACGGTTTTTCGCAGATACGGGTCAGGGTTGGGTCGGGTCGGTGGTACGAAACCTGTATGTGTTCATCGTGCGGGTCGAGCATGTATTGGTTATTAAAATGGCATCTACATGAGTGGATTTGCCTCGCAAAAATCACAGATCGTCAAATGACGTCGCGATGAACCCTTGCGAGGGTAGAGCATTTATAACACGGTCTGGACGTGGCAATGAGCAATTGGTGAGCAGATTGTCTTTGCGGGTCATGTTCGTGCCGTCTGATTCACGAAACGACGGATGTTGGGTTATTGAGGGCAGTGACATCGAGCCTGGGGTCATCGCAATCGAGCGAGGGCGGGGTCGGGGTGCACGAACAGCGGCAGCAGCGTGAGCGTCTATTTAGCTGTCATCGGGCTCACAACAGAGCGGCGCTCGCGTTCATGTTCGCGGTATGTTGCCGGGGTGTGGCACGAGTGCGAGCAACGGTGAGGTGGCGTACTTATGTGGGAGCAGTGAGTAAGGGGTGTGCTCGGGACCGTCACAACTCACCTCTTGCAGAGTGTTCTGCTTTCGTTGTGTTTTGTGGTTGCTGAGCAAGGGAGGGCGAAGGTTCACAGTCACGGTCACCTGTCAGCTGAAGTTTCAGCAGAGCTAAATGAGTCAAAGACAAGCATCGAAAGGAGGATAGAAGCTAGGATGTTGGGTGTCACGAAGCTTGGGATCTAGATCCTTCACTGGCATCACCTACTTTTTTGTAACGTCATCTCGACATCGAAAGATGGGGATCTGCAGCACTCAAGAGACATGTCGGTTTTCTGGAATTCTGAGTTGAGAGCCAGCATGAGGTGCGACGTTAAGACCAGTAGGTACACCCGCATCAGAAACAAAATTGGGCGCCTAAAGGCATTCTCACCTGCGGCGTGGTGGCATGAGCCATGAATTACTGCTGGGACATGGGCAGTAGGTCAGCTTACTTCGCGATAAGCTATAGCAAGATGATTTGGAAGGTACAAGCAATGTCACAGGACGATACAGCACAAAAGTCTAGGTCTAAGATCATAAATGCGGCAGGATATGTATATGGGAGGATTGCTTGAGTATAGAGATCGTGAGGTAGAGTATCAACGGGTATCCTGCCGTTCATAGACTAAGCTTGTGTAATCGGTGGCAGGCCCAAGTGAGCGGAGGTTATTGGACAATGAGTACGCGCTGTGGGACTGTGGGGCGTCAATTCGGAGGCATGAAATGCAGACCTCGAAGCTTCGCTCAGGTGGGCCGCGGTGATGCGAGGAGGGGCGACCAGGGTAATCAGCCCAAGAGAGGCCAAAGACAGGTCGCACGACAGTGGAAGTCCCCAAACGATGGACAGTGGTGGCCTGTGTGATAGATACATGAAGAGCCGCGCAACTGATAACGGGCTTCGAGGGCATACCTGGGCTATTTGATGAAGTAATGGAACGAAGAGAGGGTGGACACTCATGGAGGGGACAAATAGACGGGGCACCACCAATGCGTTGGGTTGCTGAGACAGATAAATGTCAGAGGCTGAATACAGGCTGTTGGTGGGCGGCTGTGTGTTCCCACCCATTGGGACAGGATTGGAGGTGATGGAGGGCTGATGAGACATATAAATGTCAGAGGCTGAGGGTAGGTTGTTGCTGGGAGACTGTATGCTTGTGTTTCCACTCATTGGGCTGGGATTGGAGATGGCAGCGGAAGACCTGGTGTCTTAAATTGTACAAGTAGCCAACAAGAGGGTGGCAGAGGAGAAAGGCAAAGGCACAAGCTTGTGCTTCGCAGTCACAGTGCCTGGCAGGCCGAAAGGACCATTGGTCTTGGAGGAGGAACATGTCGCTTTCAACATCACAAAGAAGAGCAAAGAGGAGTTTTTCTGATCTCGGAACGTGGCTAAGCCACCCGTACGTTCAAAGAAGAGGCCGTTAACGCGATCGTTCCGAGTGCGAAAGCTGAGGCATAGATGGCTACAATAACAAAATCATATCTATATGTAGGTAAGGACGAAAGTCGAAGCCTTCAAAGGAAAAGGAGCATATGAGGAAGAGCACCAGAAGTTCGCAGAAAACAACGCCTAACGGAGGTGGGAAGAAAGAGCAGCACAGGCAGAAAAAGTACGCACAAGTAAGAAAACGTGGCTAAGCCACTCGACTTCGCAGAAAAGGCTGCAGACGTGGTCATGCCAAGTGGAATCCTGAGTGGACATGGTCTGAGCAAAGGACTGCTAAGCCACCCCCGGACGTTGCAGAAAGGCCATTGACACGATCGCCAAGATAGGATAGGCGATTAATCATGTTGACACACTACCGCAGGCTGACGGAGAGAGGGGGAGTATGAATGAGGCGTAGGTGGTCGAATGAGGAGCATATACAGATACGGATTCACTCCGAAGACATGCACCGTCCTGTTTCTCGTCCCAAGCGCGACCCGTCGACCATCCTTCGCCCAATCCACCCCTTCCACAACCGCCGATGTCCGCCCTCGCCTCAAATCATACATGTGTGATGCCGGAGACCTCTGGACGCTCTCGCTAGTCTCTAGCAACAGAGGGAGATACCAGCGCCGTCTGATGCTCGTCCCACCCGCTCCCAGCCTGGTAGGGCTGCTCAATTCTCAGATCATTCGCTCGTTCGCTCATCAGTTCAAGCGTCGGCAGTTCATACGCCCAGGCACTGCGAAATGTAGGCTCGCAATGGGCTGATTACGAGTAACTCGCAGTTGTCGCGTCCCGGCTGTCCGTCACATCACGTGGTCTCGCCCCGCCCTCGACTGTCTCGCTCGTCGCTGCTGTTGTCCCTCCCTCCGTGCTCGGGACCTCGCGCAACTTTGCCCCCCTTTGAGCGCGATCTCGCTGTCGACGATCCCAGTCACGACGAATTGGCGTCAGAGGGCCCAGGCGGTCACAAGCGGATTGAAACTCCCCGCCCTTGTCTCGCGCCGTCAAGAGCGCCGCCTCAAACTTGTTTGGTGTGGCCACCGCATGGCATGGATTACGAGTCACCTTTCTGACCTGTATTGCTGAACGGTTCGGCTGCCATAGAACGTGACGATGGGTGCTGTCCCGGCTCCCCGCATACTGCAGGAGTTAAATGAAGCTCTGCTCCGAGTCCTCAGCTGAACTTCAGAGAGCAGCAAAGCTCTCGAAGGCGTCCCAGAGAAACATAATTGGATCCAGGCTCGAGAATCACGAGCTTATGTTCGTCAACAATCCAATGAAGAAGATACCGCTCAGGTCAGCTGTCGCCAAGATTCGCACAGATGGCTGGAATTGTATACGGAGCTAGGAGAACGAAGAACCCAGCGTGCAGCTTGTGGGTGCGTGCAGTAGGATCGGGTTCGATCTGTCCTCATAACCGTCCGTGCTATGTCGACCGCTGTCTGGAAAGGGACGAAATCCCACAGACCCTATTCGCAACAATGACGAACTCGTCCATCTCAGTTAGGTCATAAACAAAGATATCCGGGCGGGCGTTGATTGGAGGGTGTTGGTAGAATCCAAAGGCCCGCGAGACATCTACGTCGTCGTTGACCAGTCCAGGTGGCGAGACGAACACCTCCGCGGCACGTATTCGAGCCGTCTCCAAACGATCGTACGAGTCGTGCTTCCTCGAAATCTCATGGCATACGCCCTGCCGTGAAACAACCGCCAGTGCATCGCCGACATTCGCTGCAAAAATGGTCTTCTCGAAGAAGTACAAGGCTATACCAGAAACGCCTGTACGGGTATACTGGGCATCTGCACCCTGCTGGGTGGTGGTGCTCGCAATGAGGGGGGTTGCCTCGTCCCTCGTGATGATGGGGCGCGCTTTGAGGGACATCCTGGATGAACGAGAATTGGCGAGTAGGGTGGGTAGAGTTAGACCATGTATTGTGAATGTGAAGCCAAGCGATGATACACAATCATCTGAAAGTAGCTGAATCGCTCGTGTAAGTATTATAGGCTCGTATTGTGCGTAAATAGTTAAGAAGTCATTTGCAGCCCATGATCCTGCTGACATCAACCAGAGACGTTCAACTTCTGTTTAAATGTCTGATCGACTTCTTGTTCGTCTTCGCCGTATAAACACTTGCGCTTGACTTTTAGGGGCTTTGTCTGTGTGACTACGTTTGATAGCGTCAATGGAACGGCTTTATTTGCCATGAGGGATTCCTACGATTCCAATTTATTTGAATAAGTCTGAATGTCATCGTAAAGGAGTGTAAGCTTACCTGTCGCACAGAGGCATCAAGAAGACATAATCCTCGAAGTATAGCAAAAATCTGGAAAACTTTATCCTTTCTCTGAATCATCACAAATGCCACCGTAGCCTCGACTATGTCGCCTCTTCCAAACACCGAGGGCTTTATCAGAGAATATTGAATGCTACGTTGTGGTCAGTGCATATATTTTATCCGATAGGCTGAAGCGTAGGATGAGAGAGGGATTGACCGTTGAGTTGAACTTGCAGCAGGCGGGGGATTACACGGAGGTCGGGGCGAGACGAACGTGGACGGCTGTCCAGATGTCCATGGCCAACACATACGGGGCTCGGATGTGGTGGTGGCGGGAGGCAAGTTTGGAAACAGCGGCGAAGCGGCCCGACTACCGCTTGTTGGCTTCGCCCATTATATTGCAGTGTCCGAAGCGCCACTCGCAAGTTCGCTCAGCCGCACAGACTCGCTAGCTGCCCAACTTTAATGTTGAGCCTGTCGGCGATTTCTTTCATTTGGTCGACAAGAACAAGATTCTTGGGAAAATTCTCCTCCGTCCAGCGGGGTAGGAAGAGACGACAGTCACCTTCTTGGAAATCTGCTCGAGAGCGGAACCTAACAGCAGAAGATATTAAGGTCAAGCTTTTCAAGGGGGAAACGAGAATACGTACTGTCCGCTGAAAAGACCTCGGCCAAGAAGTGCATAAGCGACAACCGCTAGGCCTAACTCCTTTGTCGTTTCCGCTATTCCATTGTCACGAATGTCTAGCGAGAACGGGCTGAATTCCACTTGAGTCGCGATAATCCTATCTCCGACGCCTGAGACTGCCTTTGTCCTCCTCATGTCTGCGGCACTGCACTCCGAGAACCCAATCCAACGTATCGGGCCCCTCTCCAGTGGGTCTCGCAGAGCCTCCATCACCACCTCAACAGGGACCTTCGGGTCAACTCGATGCTGGTAATACAAGTCGATATAATCCGTCTGGAGCATATACAAGCTCCTATATAGCGCTATCCTGACATAGCGCGGGTCCGAGACGGGCACGAAGTCGTCCACAAGCGTCTTGGTGAAGTTGCACGCGCCGAACTTGGAGCAGAGGAAGACCTCAGAGCGGCGCGCCGGGTTGGCCGCAAACCACTTCCCGATGGCCTTCTCGGCGGTGCCGTAGCAGTCGGAGGTATCACATAGGGTTTGACCGCGGTTGAGAACAGCGGTGAGGAGCTCTTGGGCTTCAGCGTCGGTGCGCGGGGTGCCGTACCACACTCCAATGCCTGACAGGTGACATGTAAGTATTCGGCATAGCGAAGCGGCCAGGAGGAGCAGGAGAATATAGACTTACCCATCGTGCCATACCCTATGGCGCTGACTGTGGGCCCATTCCTACCCAGCTGGCGCGTTGGATAGAGTTTTGTCGGCATACGAATAGTCTAGATTGTATCTTGAATATGTGGGCGCTCTGGATGCAGTGCTGGGCGAGAACTGAGGGATGAGTCGACGGACGCTTAAGGCTTTTTTCGAGGATTCTTGGCTCTGAAGCACAGATCGCGACCTTGTTGGGTAAAACCAAGTAATGCGTCTCGGAGGACAATGTTGGGCTGATTAATACGAGCCCAAAAGGAGAATTAAGCATCATCGAAGATAAAGAGAGGATGAACGCAAGGGAAGAAAGTCGACAATCGAGAGGCGCATTCCTTTGGGTGGATTGGATACGGAGTGGTAGTCGTTTGAGAGGGAGTGGCCGATGATATTTTTGCCACTACTCTAGTGGAGCATGTTTGCCGGAATGCCGTATAAACTTCTCAGGTAAAGGCCATGTACCCCGAATGGCGTTTTCGTCCATCCAAGGATTTGAATCTGTTCAAAAATTCGCTTAACTCGCTTTCTGGAGCTCAATAGAGAAGAAACTCACGATTCTTGAGAGATCATTTATGTTGGCGGGTCTGACAGAACATCTCGATTTCTCTGCGCCAGACACCGCCCAGTGGTGAATATCCGACTCAAATGCGGGTGATCCTACAGAAAATAATGCACCATTTCTCGACTTGTCAAGGCACACAGACCGACGTAAGCAATCCGCGACCGATGGCCGTCAAGTTGCTGGATGGGTTGCTCTGGGATACAATCGGTTTAACACTCGAGGGTGGCGGCGGGATCTCCTCTATGTCAGAATAAGCGCTGGATTGATATGACTCGTCAGAAGAGGATGATGGCGACGAGTCAAGACCATATCGGCCAGAGTGCGACTTGGAAATGGATTTATCGGAGGTTGAAAAGGCGGTGGATGGAACCACAAGAGGTCTGAAAGTAGGTGCCGACTGAGTATTGCCCGAATAAAGGAGCTCGACTCGTACGACAACCGGCCCCACACATTTGTCACCCTTTCCTACAGCCTTCCCGAAAGTAACGATATCGCCATCGTTCTGTTGGGGCTTATCCATTATGGTCTTCGGTAGGCGTAAAGGCGTTGAATAGCAGAAACATCGTAGAGCCCAGGAGGCGGTCACTCGGACAGTATGGCTTGGGTGGGACAAGAGGGTGACAAGAGGTATTGCTAGGGCGTTCTATAGACCAGTGGTAAATTTGGAGGAAGATATTTAAGATGAAACTTTACATACCTGAACCGGAGGGGGTGCATTGCCAAGCTGCTGTAACAACCCAACCACCTCTCTCAACACGATAAGCAACACAATCCAACCTGGGGCCACCTGTCCAGGCATCATCGCTGGCCATCGCTTTAAACACGTTCGCACAGCTCCTGCGTCGCCCGATCTGCTTTGCTCGCTCAACATCCGAACGCCGACCAAGTCTCGCAGCAATACCCCAACCAACCGTCTAATCAACAAACCTCGTATCGACTTGATGTATTCCGTTGCTGCAAGATGATGTCGTTTGGCTGACAATAAGGGCGAAATTCGTCTCGACGAAGGAGGGGCCAGGTTTTGTAAAGAGGGCAGCATAGAAGTCGAAGATCCCAATCCGGGTCTTCCGAGATGCATAGGGCTTGTTGAAGTGCTTCGACAGGTGGGCAAGCATCTCGTTCGGCGTCAGCATTGATTTCGTCACCTCTGCAGCCGCCGCTACGGTCAGGTCGTCATCTTGCTGCTCCGAAGTTGCATCCCTCTTGGATTTGAGCACCGTTTCTGGCGGTACAACCATTTTTTCTATCTGAGTGGATGCAAGGAGGTGGCCGACGAGTTGAGCATGTGAATGTCGGGTGATTTGGTCAGCGCCATCCAGGCTCTTGACGCACAAGGTGACAATCGAGTCGAGTTCGGAGGGTGAAAGGACCAAGGCATCGCTGCCGGAATATAGTTCAATAAGAACCTGACTGAGGATTAGCGGCCAGCAAAAGCATCTGCACAAGAAAACGCACTCGAGACGCCGCTCGTTGAACAGGGAGTGATTTGTCGGTAAGCCCGGATCTCATCTGTTTGAGGATATCTCTGGTTGTCGACTCTTTCAACAGCCCGTTTCGCCGTCGACAGAGATTTGCCTAAGGCTATGAGGGCGTGATAGCGGAGGATAGGCGACTACTGGAACCCATGAATACTCTCCCGACATTAAAACCAGGACAACTCACACTCAATGACCTGAATGTCTTGACAGTGACCATACTGATCTCGGCCATGAACGACATCACCCCACACGACCGCTATCTGAGAAAGTAATACTTGCATGTTTTCGACTGACCACCGCACATCGAAACATGACACCGACAAGCGCGTCGTCACCGTCGCGCAGCGCTGCCTCGAGGGCGTGTGGATCTCCGGGATCTGGAGGGAGCTGCGTCCTTGGCTTTCTGTATTTTTCGGGAGCGGAGAGGTGGTCGCTTGAGGTGTCGTCATGGTCGTTGTCTTCGCAGGAGGGAGGGAACCTTGCGCTATGCTGGTGTTCGGAGTAGTTGGGCTGGCGGGTCCAGAGCTAATTCTAGAGACGTCGTTCGGGGGAGAGGAACGACGAGGTGTTGGCGGACATCATGCTCTGGTCCATCATAGGGGTGATGTTGCCGTTCTCGTCCGATTGGAAGATCTGGCTGGCGGCGAGGACGCGACGTGGCAGACGTGATGGACGCATATTGGACCCATTGCGCGAGAGAGGCGGTGGCAGAGGAGGGAGAGGGATGTCCTTGGCCGCAGTGGACGAAGCGAAATTCTTTTTGGCATCTTCTACAACTTCTGTTGGTTTTTTTAAAAAAAAATCGACAATCATCAGCGCCGACCAAAGTCAACAAAAAGCGAAGGATACGCACTCTCAACATTCTTCATCCAAATTGCCATCCTGTCCATCCTCGAGTCCGCCGCTATCCTCTCGCTCTCAGCAGCGTTCCTGATAACAGGCAGGGGCGAAACTGTCACGAAGGAAGAAGAGCCCACCGTCAGCACTCGCTCAAGCTCAAGCATTCAGCAGCAGTCAAAGTTTACGCTTAACGCATTTACGCTCAGGGTATTTATACCCCGGCAACCCATAGCGTTCCCTGACGCGAGCCAAACAATAAAGAGGAGAAAACACGACACGGTACACTCACTCTCAGGAAGGCTCTCCTCCGCCTGCACCTTTCGCTGTCGCAGAGGCTTGCTGCTGGCCAGGCGGCGGCGACCGTATTACGTCAAACGAGAACCCGTGCGCGGGCGTCGTCCTTCCAGAAGCGACCGTTCCGAGCGTAGAGGACTTGCAGAACTGGACGGTTTTGTCTATATTGCAAGTGTAATTTGTACGAGTCAGTTAACGTCCGCGTACATGTGTGGAAAGGTCGAGAAACGGAAAGGAGGAATAGGTAGGAGAGGGACGTCACGTACCAATAGACCGCTTGATGCTATGCTTGAACCCATTGCTCGTCTTGCTCTCCTTTTGTCCGCGCATCGACGAGGGCGGAGGGGGCGTGTCAGGGAACGTCCTCACATCCTTGGAAGCCTAACTCCCTCTTCACGAAATCGTTCATAATTTTGTCGTTCTCGCAGGCCCATGTGCCGTTGAGAAGGTCTATACACAGAAATAAACCGTAAGACGAGAAGTTTTGGGCGAAAGAAAGAACGTACTGTAACTGGACATGATACTGCCAGCGCCAGCCATGATACTCTTCAGGAATGGATGGGTATATGTTTCGTGCATAGTCCGGTCATCAATGTCCGAGCTCGATGTAGTGCGTTTATGTTCTTGCTCACTAAACCCCACGACATCAGTCCACCGTCCAAAAAAAGCGCATATATGTACTCACTTTCCAACCAAATGCTTCGCACAGGCGATGACACCGCCCTCCTGCATGCCCAAGATCGTCTCATATGAAGCCTCGCCAACAAGGAATGGGTCGCCTCCGAAACCTTCCCAGTTCCTTCCGCCTTGAGCGACACGGCTCATGTTCATCATCGGGCAAAGAAGTGACGAAGTCCGCAAATCGAACGCCCACAGGAGAATCCTGAGAGGAACAAATGTCATTGAAATGCTTCCTAGATCAGAAATGTTAGAAAAGTGAAGTGAACCTCAAGGCAAAATCCAGGCCATCCGCAGCCATCTACAGCTTCTATCACGGCAATATTTCCCTATTTACGGTGGGATTGGCGACCATAAGCGTGGGTACTCTGGAGAGAGTCGGTACCGACTTCCTTGTTTGCAGAAGGGAAGGGACGGATGTGGTCTTGAAGAAAATGGGATCGTACTTCCACTGCCCACGCTCGACGGATGTACGGAAGAAAGTCAACAGGTTTGCGTCTTCATCGTCGTCCTGGCCTTCTGCATTCTCTCCCTTGCCGTCTGAGACTGTTCCTGGGCTATCGTATAAGACGCTGCAGTCGATTGGGTGAGGGGAAGTCGTTTGACCTTAGGGGCAATGAGGAAGAGAGGGATGGTAGCGTGTGGACATGAACCTCAGAGGTGCGA
>MPNV01000538.1:26230-73601 GCA_013376435.1 Cyclocybe cylindracea
ATCGACCTTTTTTTTACGAGGTGTCCGCACTGGCTTTGGTCGGAGATAGGTTCGTTCCTTGTTTCTCTCTCTTGACTAAGCCTGCGTCTGATACGATAGCCAGGCTGCCCTCTTTTTGCCCGACTTTGATCGGAAGGTCGGTCTCAGCCTGAGCTTTGGTCAGCTTAGGGTTGTATGCCTATGGTTTCTCTTCCTCTGACTAGCCATGGCCGTTGTACGCTAGCCAGGGCTGCTCTTTTGCTCGACCTTTGATACGAGGTCGTTCCGCACTGCGCTTTGGTCGAGTTGGTTGGTATCAGCTCGACGTACCTTTTCACCTTCCACATTCTTTGCTACCCTAGTTCTCGATACCTCATCATCCAGTTTATTCTGAACTGTAGGAAAGATTTTTGTGGCTATTACAACAGATGGCTAACACACTGTGCATGCACCTATCTGATGACACAAGCGCAGACTGAGACGCAGACGCGGGCTCTACACGGAATAGCTGGTGCGTAGCATGGGCTTTTCTACTCTGAACTAACACTCACCTTTGTGTGGCCTATCTTTTCTAGTTGCTCAACATGGAGGCATTGACCGGTCAGCACCTAGAATAGGGTGCGTTCTGCTCTTCCTTTCTGCTTCCTCTCTATTTTCGTAGTTCATTTGTTCGTTCTTGATTCACCTTTGACCCCCTGGTGCTTCCGATAACCTCTTCATATCCACCTCCCTTTCCCTCCATCCGTCGCCCTCCATCATCCCTGCTTCATACCTATGCTTTGTTTCACCTGATTACCTCGACGCCAACGTCACTGACCTCTGTTCACTTGTTCACAGGATCAAAGTTCACTTCAAGGACTCGACAGGGAAACTGATCAGAACGGTCGAGGCAAATGAGGGCGATGATATCTTGAGTATAGTGCATGAGTACGATATCGACCTGGAGGGTGCGTATTCTTGCCATCTCCTTCTCCTCAATCTTCAACCTTGCGCGACTACGAGAGCTGTCTGCGCATTTGTGTTCGGGTACTTCAGCTGTGTAATATTCGCGATTGGAGTTTGTAGTACATTATTACTATTATAATCGAACACCATTGAGCCTTTTCTTCAAGTGGACACGCGAAGAGGAGCAGCTTGGCCTGTGGCCTGTGGCTGGCTTGCCGTGGACGGCTTGAGTTCGGCTCGAGCCTCCGTCAGATTATATAATGCAAAGACATCACGTGCATGGGGCGGAAAGTCGCCAACTGAGAGACGGACCGAGCGTGATGTGACGTTAAAGGCCAATCAGCGAGCACCGCTAGAGGGCGTGGGGAGATCGCTACGATTGCGATCGCACGCCCATCGTCCCAATTAGAGATGCGTTTCGGGCGCGTTCCGTGCCGGCTCGCGTTAACGGTTCTGAGCAACGCCCGGTCAGTCTGGTCCCTATCCTCTTTCTTTTCTGCTTCTCGTCATTGGTCTGCAACAACATTGCTCCCCCCTCCCCGTCGCGACCGATTGCAAGCAATCTGCCAGCCGCCGCTCTGTATGCCCGCTGACTCGCACCCGGGACCGGGCCTGCAGTGCAGCGGCTGGTATTTTGTATCCTTTCGGCCGCTGTATCTCTCGTCTTGAGTCTCTGCCCTCGATACAGCATATCTGGCCTTGGAAATGCTGTCTTGAGGGTGGGGAATTCAAATTTCGAGTCGACGTGGTTCTTTCTTTTTTGCTTTTCTCATGTCGAATGAATATCTGACTTAGTCAGCGCAATACAGGAAACAAACTGCTCCTGGGGATATCAACAACTGCTTACGGGCACCACATTGGCGTGAAGCATCCGTCGCCCTGTTCAAGCATGCATTTAATGCATGTTCAGAAGCCATGGATGTGTTGAGAGGCTGAGGGCGACCGTGTGGGAATGCATGAGCAAGGCATGGTGTCTCTCTTCCCATCGGCGTCTACCACCCCCACATCGCCCTGGCCGACAGTAACCACCTGCTGGCTGCTTTTGCGCATGCCTGTCATCTCGCACCTGGGAGGTTGGCTGCGGCACGGCGTACATTCCTTCGATGGCACCGTCTCATCAGGACCTCCTATAAGAAGGCACTTCCGTCATTGGAAATCCTGTCTCGTTGGCCGAGCGCTTGAACACGGGACCGACGTCGCCTCATTTCCATTGCGCAACATTTCTTCGACAGGATTATCCACTCATCATGTTTTTGCAGATAAATTCATCTTCGTGGATGTACTCTAGTCACATGGCATCTCGCTTCTCTTCGCTCTTCCACCATGTCTTCTCCCCAATCCAGTATCCCCAGCTATGTCCTACCAGCGCCCCATGATTCGTTCTCATGACAACTTAGTGAAACTGGTAAGCCGACTGCCACAAGTCAATGTGTAGAGACAGAGACTCAACAAGGCCCTCACGGCGGAAGCTGAGGAAGCAGACCGCTTGATTGCCAGCCTCATCCGTGAGCGAATGGACTATACTTGTAAAAGTTGTAAAGGGGCCAGACTGTGACAATGTCGGGAGAATGCAGGACAAATAAATATTGTGAAGGAATATAATCCATTCTGAAGATAAATACTGTCCAAGACTCTCAATCAACCCCTCACACATCTGTGTCAATTCCTTTCATGTACAGAGTACGAACAGAGAAGCCTATTGCGACTTTGCTTGTTTTTGTTCATGGCGTTGGCGTTCAATCCAAATATTTGATGGAAACGATCCACCAGCAGACATCGCCTTGTCCTCCCATCCTTTCGACGAACGGCTCGCCATGGCCGCTATGCTAGGTGCGACTGAACAGTATGTCGTGGTAGCTTGCTGACAACGGGTTCGTCCTACTCACCACATTCAGCTTTTCTGCGAACGCCTGAGGTGCCTTCCTTGCTCGCTGAGCCGGACCGCGTCAGCTTTTCTGCGAACGTCCGGGTGGCTTAGCCATGTTTCTTCCTTGTACGTGCCGTTTCCTTTGCCTGTGCCTGCTCTCTCGTCCTCACCTCCGTTAGGCTTTGTCGACATCTTCTGTATTCAGTCAATGGCCTTTTCTGCGAACGTCTGGGTGGCTTAGCCACGTTCCTTGCTCGGACCCATGTCCACCTCATGGGATTCCATCCTCGGTATGACCACGTCTAGGTGGCCTTCTCTGCGAACGTCCCTGTGGCATAGCAACGTTTCTCCCTCGTACGTGCCTTTCCCTTTGTCTACGTGCTCCTATCCACCTCAGGTTTCCATCCTCGGCACCGGACCACGTCTGCGGCCTTTTTTTTGTGGGTGGCTTTACCATTTACTTTTTTTCGGTCGGACCTACGTTGCTAAGCGTCCTCCGATTGCGTACTTTGATTCCACCTTATTCTTAGCCTCGCTTTCTTTTCTTTTTCATTGTTCGGTCTGACCCGTGACCGTTGCTTGATGCCACCAGAGATGCCACCAGAGATGCCACCAGAGATTCCGTTGTACATAAGGTGCCAGTCGGGTGTTGTTGTCAGTCTTGATATCCGTCTTTCCGCCATAATGTCGCAAGGCTTACTGGCGACAATAGATCAACTTACGAAACTAGCATACTACCCTTCCCCTCAACACTATCAGGTACCATTTTTTTGTCCTCTGCATCGGTCTGCCCTGCCTCACTTTCTTCATGTAGTTCATCGAGTACCTTGACCGTGATCCGTACTTGAAGGTCGAGATTAAGGAAGAGGTTGATATTGCTACCCGCGTTGATATTGCTACTCGCGACGATCCCCCGATCCTGTCTCAGCATGATCACGACGGTCCTTCAAAGCCTGTCGCTGATGTGCTGGTTCCTGCCCCCGAACCAGTAAGGCAATGTTTCTCATGAGCTCGCGCCATCTATTTAATTCCATTTTCTCCAGAGTGCATACGAACGTCATTCCCACAAAATACGAAACACCCCACGCCATGTTGCATGGTTCGAACGTAAATCATTCACCAGTATCGAGTCTCCTCCCAAGGAGTTTCTTCTAGGTGTCCAAAGAGGTGATCTTTTTATCAACTGGCTCACTGATACCGGGCCATACCAAGTCTGGACCCTCGCGGAGGGTGGGGGATGGCAGCGTGTCAAATGGGGACACCTGTCTAACGGGACGCACCTGGTCTTGCAAAAGTCGGACGGGAAGCCTTTCTATGTGGCAGAGTCTACCTTCCAGAAACGCCACAAGCGCTCGCTCATCGTTTAGCAGTACATGCACTCTGGCGCACGGCTTCCTTAAACTATAGCGACTTTAAAAATTAAAGCTTTAAACGCGGCTGGCCTGATCTTTGTAAGTATATTTAAACCCCGCCTGACCCTAATTATAATGGATCCCTGGAGTCATGGACATCCTCCCTTTGTTGTTTCAATTCCATGACTCCAAGAAACGGTGCTCCGAAAAATCCTCTTCACCCGACGAAATGCAGCGAGCTATCTTGTATGAAAGTTCTCACCAAAAAAATGGAGTGCAAGGGCTGTAGGCATAGCTTGTAAGTCATGGTCATGATCCACTGTTTGTAAGACAAATTATTCATAGCAGCCAGCTATTGCTCTCGCAGCTGCGAGAAAAAGGACTGGCCGGTTAGTGTGGATCTCTTTCATGCAATATATGATTTACCATCCTGATCTCCAGAGACATAAGCAACTATGCTTAGATATTGCAGCTCGGCGTCGCCAGTTGAATCTTACCACTGTGGCACTATCAAACGGGTTGCAACTGACGGTCGCCGAATGTCACAAGCAACTCGAGGAATGGATTCACACCCATCGCTCGGATCTCCTCGCTGCTGTCGTCCATTCCCTGGAGCTGCCACATGACTTATCGAGGGCGAAAACTCACATCCTCCGCATGAGGATCGGCCCTCACTCTATGGCAGGGGACCCACAAACCCATTTCCGCCTGTTTCATGCAGAAGTCATGAAAGTGTCCGATGAGCTAGGAGAATTATGGGCGTCCACATTTGCACCCATTTTTGTCAATGCAAGATCAACTCTCTGCAGGTGCGGGGCCACTGGCGGCCATATGTTTGGAGTGCGAACCCTTCGGCCTCCAGGTGATACCTTTTGCATCCCTGGATGGCTTAGATTTGGTCAGCGTCAACCGTCAATGGCTTGACGTCTTGAAAGTCAGGTTGCATGGATTGGTTGAGCAGTTAGACAGTTGGCACAATGGGGGAAAGTAGATATTTCAGGAGAGGTATTGTACAGTCGATTATGTAGATACTAAGCGGGGATTGAGGTGGTAGGAAGTATGCAAACTCTCAATGAATGAATCACTCGCATGTATAGTGGGAAAGAAAAGTACCCCAGCACAAATTTGTGCTGGGGGAGGTTGGTCATATGGAGGGCGAAAACTGTCCACACCGCAAGCATTCAGTAGAACCGAGCATAAGCGATCCCTAATAGCACTTAAGCAGGAAGCAAGTGAACAAAAGTAGAAATGTACTTGATTTCCATAGTTGGTTTCTCCCGTCTTTTGAGGACTCGGAGGACATGGTCAAACTCGAGCTCCATGCTTTAGAGAACATTGGATTCAAAATGATGTGGAAAGAGAAGTAGTTGAGAAGACCTACAACGCTTGATCAGAGAGGCGAAACATCCTTCCCTTCAGCCCCGAAATGACACCCTGCAGTTCTCCGAGGGATTGCTTGATCCTCAGTCGGGTAGGATGGTTCAAACTTTGCTGAATACAGGATGGCAGTCAAGAATCAACAATTCACAATTCGGACTGCACATACATCATCGTAGATCATCATCCCAAGCACTGATAGCAGTAGTAAAGCAGTAGCCCCAATGTCGCGCAGCGCCGAATATCTTGACTTCAGATTGAGCCGAAAAAGTCCAGACAAATCTTCAAAGAAGTTTGCGAAATATCGCGGAGGATAACCGTCAAATAAGTCGGCTAGTAAGCAAAGGCCCTCGATCTTCCTTGTTAAGGTTGACTCGTCGTCAGCGTCAGGGTGTTCAACATCCGAGCCTGTCGGATAGTTAGCATTTAGCGTGATCATACCAATCTTGTGCTTACTGCTTTTAAAGCTTGAACTGGCAGACGTTCCTGTTCCTGTTTGCAGGTCATCAGCGTTTAGGTTGTCGCAGAAATTGCCAGCCGGATCATTACCGTTCTCGTCTCTCCCCCTCCCATCTGACCGAAGATACTCGAGAAGGACAGGCATCATCTCACATAGCCATTCCGGGGTACAGGCCGTCGGCAACTTGCCGTCCAATCTAGTGGAATCAGAGAAACTAACGAGAGAGCAGAGAACCCCGATCGAATAATTTGAGCAAATTCGCGAAGCTGTCCTCGTCGCACGGTCAAAAACCTCCTGGAAGTATGGTTCAAATTTGAGGGATCCCACTGCGGAAAATAGAAGATAAATGCAGACAAAAGCATCGTGCTGCACGAGATCTATCTCTTCTTGGGCTTTCGCAAAGTGAGGGGAGCCAAAAAGTGGCCGAAGACGCAGAATTCCGAGCAGGGATACCGCTGTAGGATGAAGGAAGTCTGGTTGAGAAAACAAAGGGGGTGCATTGCTGATAGTAACTGCAAGTGTCCTGAGTGCCTGTACGAGAACGTTTGGGCTCGTTTGGGTCCGTTGGTCGATAATTTGCGTCAACACTGGCACAAGCTGGGGAAGTTGTGCAACTATTTCGGTTTTGATATGGTAACAGATGCCGCAAGCAACTACGAGGAGATTCGTTAGGCCATACACTCTTCTATCATGAGAAGACTCTTGCAGGCCCAGTATGTATTGGAACCATGCGATCATGGTCTAACAGGCACTTAGTAATCAGCATGAAAGTGGGTGTCCGTGACTTACTTCGAGAATAGGTGAGTGATGTTCAATTATAACTCTCAACATTTGTTTTTCCTCGAGCCATGCAGAGAGTGCATTGCATATCCCGTATAGCAAGAAAGAATCTGGAAGGCCAGAGAGGGGTCTGCACATGGAGGAGTCTCGTATAGAGAACGAATCAAGGCTGCGGCAGATCGAAGCTACTAGGAGTGTGAGCCCTTGAGATTTGCGCGACGGGATTTCGGAGATGGCAGCCATGAAAATGAAGGATGACATTTGGATTAGCGGCTCTTGTGAGCGAGAACGACTTGAGAACACGAGCGTCGCTGTGGCAGCCAGGATCTGGGGTGAGAGTCGGCCTGCGACAGCGGTTATAAGCCACCTGACATCCTGATTTGGCGCGTTGAGGTGTGAGCCGCCCAAAGATTTTTAAGAAATACTTACTCGAAGGGGAATGTTAAGGAACAATTCCGATAGAGAGATTCGTGAGTCGACGGAGACATTTGCGATGATCGACAGTGACTTCTCCAATATATCCAGTAGAAGCTTTTCTTTGACGACCCGAAGGCTACAAATGGACGACAAAGACACGGTTAGACGAAATTGTGTAAGGAGAAGGGAAACCTAACTGATTCAGAATAAGATTGATTGTCACGAGTGCTTCGGCACGAGCAGAAATCGTCGCTTTCGGATCTCCTGCCTTGGAAAGACAACGACTAAGACTCTCTAGTAGGTCCGAGTCTTCAAGGTTACGCATCTAGAGCCAATAAATCCGGGTCTTAGTATCTGGATATAGGAGGGATAATGGACAGGAGCGCACGATAGAGGATTTCCTCTTGAAGCATTCACATCTCTCGAGAGTCTCCCTCAGGCCGGTAGCAGCAGGATAATGGTCGTCGTCATGGTGGTGCCTTTTCTTCATCGCAGATCAAGAAGAACAGAAGGCAGAGTGGCGGCGGGGACGCAACAGTGGCAAAGAGAGGGGGAGATATTGAGACTCTTTGAAGCTTTTATAAAGAACCCACTTCCTCGCCTTAGTCGGCTGTTTTCTCCTTCGCCAAAGACAAAGAAAGGCAACCATACGAGTAAAGGCAACCATACGAGTGTCTCCAGAGTGGACATGTGCAAGAGCCATGATTTGGAGCGAATAGACAGTACGAGTCGATATGAGCATCGAAGAAAGAGCGAAGGGACAGTACCCGAAGCATTTGCAACTGCCGGCCCGTGATTCCCGTGCGTGATGGGTATATCACCATAATCATATCATATCCAGATTCCAGTTCGTTTGGAAGCCTTGATGGCTGAGTGAACTCGGTTGGACTGCACAAATTCCTAAGTCAAACAGATGTGAAAAAACTCTGTGCAATCTATCCATTGCACCGAGGCTTTCATCCATTGAGAATGAACTTTACCAGTAACTGTCGGCCTTCGGCCGACCGACGCTCGCTACCCGTGCCCAGCTGGATGGACACTCACAAGAATGATTATCGTAAATTTATGTAAACGTTACATAGTTTAATATCAACGTGCATACTCTCCTGACATAATGAATGAGATTTGACTCATGACGAAAGTTAATCCTGTCAAAGAGCCATTGGCCGCGCATGTGGCGCCCATGAAGACCAGTTTTTTTCAGTTGCAAACACGAAGGTTGTACATCGAAATTAGCGCAAATATAAGACACTAGCGTGAGTAGTTGTACACAGAATGTGATACGCACAGTATCGAAGAGGAGACGTATGAGGGGTGTCATTTACAGTCAGAAAACTGGCACCCCTCTAAATCCTTCAAATTTTGCTGTAGATGCGCGATATTTTTGACCATCGTACTTATTCATAAGTGAATACTATATATATATGCAATACTATAGGGAACGAAGGAGAATTGAGCGATATTTTGAGCATTCTATGAATCTCGGGGGCATTTGGCGAGTCAAGAAGTTTGGTTTTCGCCGCACCCCTTTAGCCGACCCGTAAGTGCTCGCTTCGCTCGCAATCAAGAGCAAAGCAGCATACATTTCAAGGTTATGTAGCACAAAATTTACAAAACTCTATCTATCGCGTGATGACGGGGGAGAGGGAGTTGTGGCACAAGCACGTTGTCGGGGATGTAGACGACGGGCACGATTAAACGGGGAGCACGAAACGCAGCGGGGCCACTGTGTGAGGGGGTCGAGGGGAACGTCGCCTGGGCGAAGAGCACGGGATGGCGAAGAGTGCCGTCCACGACGGCGACGAGGGTGGCCATAAGGGCAAAGGGGGACTGTGGCGAAGGCGAAAGTCGGCGGGAATGAGGGCAAACGTTGGCTTCGTTGGGGGAGTCGATGGGGGGGCGAAGAATATGGCGAGGGTCGACGACGATGGTGACGGCAGAGATGGTCGGAGGGAGAGAGCGAGTGGCCCATTCTTGACTCTAACCCCCCACCACCACCGACCGCTGGGGGTGTGCTCCTTTCTTGACTAGCCATGGCGTCTTACGCGATAGCCAGGCTGCTGTAGCCTGTCTTCCTCGGCCTGCCAGCACACTCCTAACTATACTATGATCTATCTAGAGGAATGGCCGTGAAAGTAGGGAGTCCTATTTCCTCTACGAAAATACGACCATAGCCAAAGTGATACAAGAGTTCGGCGCCGTTGATAATGGTAACTTGCTGGTATGTTGATTCTTGGTATAGCCTGCCAGCGACAAGGGGATATCGCCTGTAATGATCAAATGATGCAAGCTGCGGTGGCAGAGGTTTGTACCTCTTCAGAATGAAGAAGGTCTCCGTCTTAGATGATTCGTTTTGACGGCCCCGCGTGTGCGAGAAAATTGCCTGAATTGAACCAGCAGTAGGGGTCCCATCTTCGGCGGCAAAGTAAACGTAGCTATTGGCCGCAGATTTCGATTCGACATGGTACAGCTCGCCTAGGCGCTCGACTTTCGTCCTCACGTAGGCGAATGGAGAGAGCAATGTTGGATCGGCTTCCTGATCGTGCTTCTGAACCCACTGGCGGAGAATCGAAAACCAATCTGGAGGCAGTCGCATTTCGTCGTCGTCCTTCCAAGTCCTCTGTTCGGGCAGTTCTCGGTATCTGACGTCAAAAGTGAATGAGTCGGTTTTAAGCGTGCCACGAATGTCAGCGCCGCAGGATCTTTCCCAGAGGGTTATCAGCTCGTGTAGGTGGGGTGGTAGTTCTTCAGGCTTGAATAATGTCCGCAAATTTTGACCCATGCAGAATCTTTTGAGCATTGTTTTCTCCATCTCACCTAACAAACACAATGCAGTATTAGGTCACAGTAAACAGTAGTATTCTCCTAAAAGACTGACCGAATTTCATGTTGGTAGGAATATTCTGCAATAAGAAGTTGTATCGCTCGAAAGTGAAGCAGCGCCATGAATGTGTGGGCCCGAAGCGTCGCAGAAAAGATGGAAAATGTAAAGATAGGTGTTGGTAAGGCGTGAGGGTGGTGCCTTTGAACAGGTCACGGAGAGTATCCAGATATGCATGCATGTTGTCCGCATAGCCGCGAATTCTGTCTTCAGTCATTGATTGCATGGAAGCCAATTTGACTGCGGTGACGAGTTGCAAAAAATTGTCTAACATGCCCCGTTTCTGGCCGCCTTCTGGTTCCGCGCCCCATAATCGTATCAGAGTGAAGACTAGATTGTAGGTGCAAAAAGATCGCCATTGATCAGCAGTAAACTTGCCGAACTTCGCCACCCCTGGCTGCCGTGGTGCGGGGCTAACCCATGAGGGCAACCGGAGAATTTGGATGTCAGAATGAATCTGCCTCAGCGTTTCGCGCCCAAGAACTTTGGTGCCTTTCCGATTGGAAGCGGCTCCGCTTCGTTCAACCAAGAGATTGCCGCTGCGATCAACGATCCCAGCTTGAATCCGCTGCAAGATAAAATCGGTAAAATTGCCATGGTCAGAAGTGTTCCACTTACCCATTGTTCCAACAACTCAAGAAGGTCTTTTACGGTGCACGGAACATCGGCGGCGACGGCAATATCCTTCACCTGACACAGCTGGACAAGAATCTGTTTCCGCAGCTTCCGGAGCCTCGATTTAGTTCCTGTGAGAAGGCAGGATAACGCATTCGTCATCTCTTGATCCGTCGGAGGTTCTTTCCTTGATGCCTTCCCTTTGCTCAACGCACTGCTACCTTGTCGGCTAGAGGGTGAGCTCTGATTTGATGAATCCTCGGCGCACGTCGACTGTGTTGTCGTATGATCGAGTTTATTTCCTTCTTCATCGAACCAACGCTTGTGTACGCGCTGTAGAATCTGAAGTCAGTGTCGTCTCAAGATTCGAGGCCCACGCAAAAATGTACATATCTGAGAAGGTTTTTTATAATGGCTTTCTTAGCATAGCCATGTGGAAGGGCACCTTCAGGCCCCGGGTCGAGGTTTCGGGTTAAGGCTCTCAATGTACGCAGTGGTAGTTTTCGTAGAGCATCATCTGAGCCACGACGCAGGACATTCTGAGCCTTTTTGAGGTCATCGTCAGGGCATTCAAATCTGCCTTCATCGAAGGAAGGAAATTCACAATCGTCGAACTTGATGTCCATCCCCCATATTTGCCGACAGTGCTGGAAAAGGCGCAAAAAGAACCCATGCATGGATCGATTATCAAGAAGTTGATGGATCCCAATACGGCAGACGGAGGAGTTCAGACCACCGAACAAACTTTCGAATAGTTCGGCACGCTTCTTGTCTGTGGGTGCGTCAAGCCACGCCTGGGCAACCTCGCGGTGCTCATCGACGGTTCTCATCGGCCATGTGGAGGGGTCCAAGTTGTCGATCTCGTCAGCCTTGAGCAAACAGATAGAACATTGGTTGTTGGACGAATGACTAGCGAATCCACCTATCTGACGGGCTGCCGGAAGATCGCAGATAACCGGTATTAAAGCGCCTCGAACGAGACGACCATGAGGATAGGTTGCCGTAGCCGTCAGGAATACTCCAGGATCCCATAGCTGAAGTAAATCTTCCACAAGGGGCCGAAGCAAAGGGTTAATTTGATCAGTCGAAGGGTGGTCAGGTCCAGGAATTACTCCAACCAAGAACATGTTCTCGAGATCGTGTCGGATGGCTACCGGAAGGTTGAGGCAAATCATGTAAATGGCACCGGTTGAAACAACCTTCCCAGCTTCTTTATTGGTGAATGGATTAAATCCGTCCATGTTCAAGCTAAAAACGAGTCTGCATTCATCGCCACTCTTCTTGATAAATGGCCGAGATGGATCGTGCTCTGGACCTAGGAAACTCTGCAGTTCTGTTGCATCCCAGATGTCCCAAACGGTGTCGGTGTTCCGGTCGTCCAGATCCCGATCAAGGAGTGTCTCAATGTCTTTCCGAGAAAATAGGGTAGCCAGCCAGTCGTCCAGCTCATGATAAAGATAGAGTCGAGCCGGTTTCACCATACCGGTACCCGTTAACACACGTAGGGCTTCGTTGCAGGCAGAGCTTCGAGGGGTGCTTTTGTAGGAGCACTTAGCAGGATACCCTGACGGCATATTGGGATTAAAGGGGTATATCTGAAAGCATGAAGGGCAGCAAACATAGGCCCTAGTGCTTGGTTCTAGATGAAGAGCGGAGAGAGCGGTCTCAACGTCAGTCGGGAACATCCGCTGGAAGGTAGAGAACGACAAATTTGATGAGGATTGTTCAAATAGGGACAGCACCATCTTGAGTGATCCCAAGAGGAATCGACAGTCATCTAAAGAAACACCTGATTGCAGATGCATTACTCCGACGATGAGATAGCATGCGAGGATAATGGGATCAGCGTTGGCAAATCTTCTGGAAAGATGACTTGCTGTAAGAGATTTAGAGATGGTTCACCGCGATGCATTCGGGAAGACTTGCCTAAGTTGACGCGTCGCACTTTGTCTGATATGGTGCGCACCTTGATCCTATAGCGCTCCCAACACTTCATTTTCAAGACGAGGAGATCACGACGATGGCTTTCGATTTGGGAGTCAACCAGGAGGGCCAAATTGGCAATCACTTCGTCTTGCACGATATCAATCAGCTGAGACGTGAAGGCTTGCGCATCTGACAGCCAGCAATTGTGGGTAACGATTGCATGGTTGATTGGCACTGTGTCTACAAGGTTCAAGAGCTCCTGGTTTGGTAGCGTCATCGGCCTTGAGGTACGGAATGGGGGGTTCACAAAAACAACTTCGGAAGAGCTAAATGACGAGATGGGTGTCCGATCCAATGTGGTGGCAATTTCGAAGAGGCGTTTGAGATAGATGTCGTCCTGGTTTCCCTCTGGTGGGGCAGAAGCAGAAAGGGGAAGGGAAGATTTCTCTGATGGGTTGGCAGACACAAGATCACCAGGATGCAAACTTGACTTGTGGCGTGGTACTTGGAAGTCCGTCGACGACAGGGGATGTGACCCCAAATAGCGCGAATGGGTACCGAATGCCGAAGACCCAGGTGAGGGGTGAGAGCTGGGTGGAAGGCGAGAGGAGGCAATCGATGTGGCATGTTGGAGTTGTTGGTGAAACTTGTATTCCAGATCCCCAACGTATCGTCCTTGCAAAGGTAGCGTAGTGACCGGATCGATGCCGGGAGAGTGGCGACACCTCTCGCACAGGCATTGCCGCATGATGGATGAAGAGACGGAACGAGGAAGTTAGACTAGGTATTTATAATCCGAGCGCAGGAGGCCAATGCATCATTGTGTACTTGTGGAAGGAGCGAATAGCTTAACGACTTTTGTTGAGAGCTGCGTATTATGTTGCTAACTAGGCGGACATTATAGACAAACGCATGCCGCGAATGCAGGTTGTGGGTCCAGGAAGGTCCAGGAAACGATATTGCTACTAGACCCGGGCGATACAAGCACCAGTGAGGGATCGGAACGAGGGTCAGATCTGTACGAACCTAAACCTTGCTTTTTACCTCCCTCGGCGTAGACCTCCCTCCCATGAGCCAACGAAGACAGCAGCAGAATAGATTTCGACATGCCGATCACGAGACAAGACCTGAAACATTAAATATTAGACAGGAAGTAAACAAGTAGTGTTGGACGAAGGAAAGGACCTAGGCGACATAGCACGAACATTACAGGAGCTGGGATTTCTTCGTCAACCGGTTGACGCACGATGGGCCCTTCCAAGTATGGATTCTGGTTCAGAAAGAGGGTGGGGTGCCGGCTTGGAAGACGGTTAATTGGGGAGAGTCGACTAGATACAGAGGATGTTGCTTGTCGATAGCATGCAATCCAAATATATGACTCATCTGACAGAACTTGCCGCTTGAGTGGTATCGCCTTGTCCTCCAACATCCTGCCATCCTTTCGACGAACGGCTCGCCATGGCCGCTACGCTAGGTGCGACTGAGCAGTATGTCATGGTAGCTTGCTGACAACGGGTTCGTCCTACTTACCACATTCAGCTTTTCTGCGAACGCCTGAGGTGCCTTCCTTGCTCGCTGAGCCGGACCACGTCAGCTTTTCTGCGAACGTCCGGGTGGCTTAGCCATGTTTCTTCCTTGTACGTGCCGTTTCCTTTGCCTGTGCCTGTTCTCTCGTCCTCACCTCCGTTAGGCTTTGTCGACATCTTCTGTATCCAGTCAATGGCCTTTTCTGCGAACGTCTGGGCGGCTTAGCCACGTTCCTTGCTCGGACCCATGTTCCACTCAGGATTCCATCCCCGGCATGACCACTATTATTATTATTTTCTGCGAACGTCCGGGTGGCTTAGCCACGTTTTTTCCTTGTACGTACCTTTTTCTTTGCCTGTGCTTGCTCTTTCGTTCTCACCTCTGCTAGGCGTTGTTTCTGCGAACGTCCTGGTGGCATAGCCCCGTCTCATCCTCGTACGCTCCTTTTCCTTTGCCTGCGCTTCGACTTTCGTCCTTACCTATAACGTATAGATATGAATTCATTATCGTCCTCGGATGATCGCGTCGATGGCCGTTTCTGCGAACGTCTGGGTGGCCTAGCCACGTTCCTTGCTCGGACCCATGTCCACCTCATGGGATTCCATCCTCGCCATGACCACGTCTGCGGCCTTCTCTGCGGACGTCCCTGTGGCATAGCCGCATCTCTTCCTCGTACGCTCCTTTTCCTTCGACTGTGCTCCGACTTTCGTCCTTACCTACGTATAGTTATCATACTTACTTACCGTATAGTTATTCTCATTATCGTCCTCGGACGATCGCGTCGATGGCCTTTTCTGCAAACGTCGGGTGACGTAGCCATGTTTCCTACTTGTACGTACCTTTTTCTTTGCCTGTGCTTGTTTTTTCGTCCTCACCACCGTTAGGCACTTCTTTCTGCGAATGTGCTTCGCCTTTCGTCCTTACCCCTGTGTAGGTATGGTTTCATTATTAATGGCTCTTCTTCGAATGTCTGGGTGATTTGCCCACTTTTCTGGCGCAAGCACCCGCGTTGTCAAGTGCCGTTCGCATCTTGCTTCTTGCCTACGGATGCCTTTATTGCTGTCCATCCCCTCACTTTCCATCTTCCATCCCGTTCGCTTCAGTCTATGACTCTTTTGTAACCTTCTTTCTTCTTCCGCTCCTACCATCGCGTCTATAGCAGTCTTTTCTAAATGGCGTGGTCTTTGCACCGTTACGTGCCACGCAGCATATATAACACAGATTTCGTTGGCGTCTCTCCCAATAACACATCTTCGAGGCGGCGTACTACAGAGGCTCCATTCTCGTGAACACGCCATGAACACTCGCTGCTTCCTGAGCCCAAACCCAACGGTATTCCTCTCTCTTGATACAGCATCCTTGATCATTTACTCTGCTGCCGTTCCAGTCCCAGTGCCGCCCAATCAACAAGCCGTCCTCATATGTTCTGCGAACTGCGTGATGCGGCCACCATCCAGGTCTGTCCCGTATCCGGGTCTGTCCTTACTCATCTCACACCTTGTTCACGTCAACCTTAGTCTTTGAACTCTCAGCTAGTTTTTCGTCCGGGTCTCTGCTATCCGCATCCCGACTCCCGGTCTTTGCTTCTTTCTGTGTATCTTCAGTGGTACGACTCTTCGTGGTTCTAGGATAATTTGACTCACGTCCCTTGCAGGCGACTTTCGATCCCAAAGTCATCTTCTTTTCACCCTGGTACCGGCCGAGTCGCGAGGAGGTAGCGATTTGCTCAGTCAAGGATAGACGGCCCTCCATCACAAAACTCGCTTGGACTTGCAGACGACAACTGGATATGGAATCTGCGAGTCACATTATGTCTGCGTCTTCGCATTTTGCACGCTCGCAAAAGACACTATGGTATTGTTCGCGCTGAACAATGAATGCCTAGTCATATCCTGTCAATCTTCCTGTGTTTCTACCCTGTACTACTTCAGCCACTATACACCAATCACGATCACAGCCTATCCTCCAAACTCCCTAAACTATTCCGCACGGTCTCCGGCTGCCTGCAGTGAACTCTGAAGCACCAATCAATGTCTGCACCCGAAACTTGTACAGCGTTCGTTACAGGAAGCCCTTTGCCTTCAAGAAAGCCATTCTCCAGCATTCGTTGCAGGAAGCCCTTTACCTTCGCAGAAATGCTTCGTACGCCCGGTGGAATGGTAGTTGGCACCGACGTAACGGAGGGAAAACGTCGCCTGCATATCAAGTAACGCGAAGGTTGTCATGCGTGGAGATACTCGTACTCCCCGTTCTTGCTGCGGCATATTTCCCCCTTACTGTCGAGTTTGTCGCAGGCCACGAAGCAGCACGGTTGAACTTCGACAACCGATTGATGGTGCTATCGCCCACACTGAGCGTTGTGAGTGGGCGGAATCGGCGCCGCTTCTTTGGAGGGGCCTATGGGAAGGCTATCCTTGACGACTACAACCCAGAAAGCAGACCTTGCAAGAGAGTTCTCCATCAAACGGCGCCAGGACGTGACGCGGACGTCGTAGAAAGCATGATACGACAGGCCGTTGATTACCAGCGGGTGCCACTGTGATCGATACTCCTGTAGAGTCTGCCAGTCCTTGGTGAGGTTATACTGCTCAAAGACTCAGGCATCGACTCACCGATCCAAAGAGGAACAACTCGTATTCTCTGATCCCACCGTCAAGGGAATAAAGAAGACGAGTGTACGTCTACAGTTGGTGGTTGGTGTCGGAATCCATATCTCTGCCGAGAGCGTCTGTCGAATTCTCCCCTTTATATTTTGTTAAGCTTTTTTTGGACAAAGGAAAACAGTCTCATTCCTACCCTTGATCACACTATCACATCACAGCACGACGCATGGGAAGTCGGACAATTGCAGTCGCCATCAATCGTAACCAGCCATTCCGAGTCGCCGAGTGGCTCACAAGCAAGCGGGGACTAACTTCAAGGCGAAACCAAACTTCCTCCTGTACTTCCATCATCTCTACATGGCTCCTCAGATTTGTCAGTGTTGTGTTATTTTCCCCGTACACATGCTGATCCTGACTCTTAAGGAGTCTTCTACTGACTCCAGATGCAACCCGTACTATTGTTGCCGACCGCCATTCGCCTCACGAATGCTGCTCTCTCAGATAAGATTTCTGAACATATGAGTCGTACGACTATTCGCCTCATCTACAAGCTGTCCGACGAAAAAGAGCGAAAGAGGTGTTGACAATCCTCTGTTCTCATCCCCAGCAACGTGCGTCATCTTTCCGACCTGTTGATTCCGCTTGCCTGACATATTTCTCGTGCAGATCGAACAATGTACACTCAATATCATTATTCCTCGTGGCCAACATTTTCCTGGATACAGTTGGAAAAAAGCAGTTACTCACCAGCCGTTGTGCCGCACCTCTGATACTGCTGCTAGCGAGATCTTTTCACAGAGTATAGTAAGTGGCTTTGTCAGTATGAGAAAAGTATCTGATGTTGCATAGACGACGACGACTCGAAACTGCTGTCGACAGCTCGTGTTAGCACTCCGAGATGCCACTCGACATAGACCAACGGACGCGCGCCTTTGACCCCTCACGAGTGGTCCAACCCAAAGCCGACGCAAGTATCGTTCGGCCCGCGATGATCAAGACCGCGGGATCATTCAAGGCTACACCAGAATACCTCAAAGATCTCCAACACGAGCATTGCGCGGCCCGCAGCCATCAAATCCGCGACAGTTGTAACGCTGCACCTGCCTCATCATCTTCCGTCAAACCTGCCGCAGTCAGTAACGCCGCACCTGCCACGTCGTCTTAACACCTCTACGGCTGCTAATCTGGACCCTCCGTGTCTTACGAGATGGACCTGTGGGGTCAGGCAACATGTTTGTGTGCAAGGGGCAGAGTGTCAGTCGATTCATATCCAAGTTCAAGGATCCCAAGAGCGGCAACGAAGTGGTTTATGAGTCCAATCGGCTAGGGAACCAGTGAGTTTATTTTCCTATGGTTTAGTGTGGGCTCATTTCTACGATTTCAGTACGTTTTTTCCGTCGGTAGTGAGGAAGTTGTGAGAGGTAAGTGCCTCGTCTACATACTATGTTCGAGCCATATACCGTCGTTCTTAACAGTTTCAGCATCGGAGTTTGTGGTATGCGCGTAGGAGGAGTAAGGAATAACAATTCCACCTGAGCTAGGCTTTCCGATTCCGAAATCACATTCCCAGTCGGTTCTGGGACGTTCGTAGTCGTGCCCCCCAAATTCAACTCTTATTGGTGAGGTGGTTTACTCTTTCTTGTTTAGATACGATGCAAGCTGTTGGCTATTAATGTCGTCGACCTCGGTGGGCCCTAAATTTGCTTGAAACAATCATCCAAACTGTTTATGTACATACGCTTCAGCCCCGTTATGCGCTGTACCCACCCGTGTACAGGCTTGGTCATCTGTACAATGTTCTTTTTTTTATGGCTTCTATGCCCTTGTAATCGCAGCTTTGTGGATGTCCTATACTATTGCCTATCGTTGATTGACATTCACTCCTGCACTTCGAATGATGCGTCTAATTTCTGAAGTACTGTCCTACACGGGTCGGAGGCCAATCTCCATCGTCGCATATTTACGACTCATTACGTAGCATGCCTGTAAAAATTGATTCGCCAATCCTAGACTAACGAACAAACGCTCAAGTTCGTCAATAAGGCTGGCCTAAACATTACTTACCGGTCCCGTTCATCCGACTGAGTTGAACCCTCCACTATTCGAACAAATCTTGGCAATTGAGGTCCCATCTATTACGATCATTTGCACCAAAATATGTCGGACTGAGCATCAACTTACCTCAGCTGTAAGGATACCTTGCCGTCCTGGATTCTTTGACCCCATTATCGTTCCAATCGTCGTCATCAATACTTCGAAGGCGCATCCACGAAGGGAACCCTGCTTGCTATCAATGCTATGTGATAGGTGCAATGCCGCAAGGCAAAGGCCCGCCAGATCTGAGAGGAAAGTATAGGGAGTGTCAAGGAGTTGCAGGAGATTGTAAATGGTGACTATGTCCATTTCAGGCACATCTGGCTTGACGGCGTGAAGTGTCGTCGCGAGTAAGGTGATCGCAGACGTGGGAAGGTCCAATTCTTGATGGGGCGATCAGGTGGCGAACAGGAAAGACAAGATGCAAAACATACCAATACCATCTGTCACAACGAGATAGGTAGATATCAGGGGCATGATGTGGGAGACGACAGAACAAAGGTCGTGTGTTCCAGAGAAAATTTCTCGCAGCGTATCTGAATCATACCTGCTCAGTATGCATAGGCAGCGAAAAATATCCTGAGATGAATGAGATGAAGCTGCGAGACATGGTGACAGTGTACTTTCGATTAACTGTCGCACGAAGGGTTTGAAAAAAAAAGGCCCGACTGCAATGAATAGGTGCAGGGCTGCACAGTATGCCTGATTGCGCAGTTGCAATCCTGTGATGTTGGAGAGGAAGGGCAGCAGAGTGTTGAAGGTCTTCGGCAGAAATGGTAAAAAGGCTGCTTCAGCTGAGGCGGCCAAAGCACCAAGCGAGACGATAGCAGACGCTTGATCTTGGTAATTCTCACCCTGTAAGACTGGCAAAATGAGTCTCACAAGCACAGGAAGGAATGGGACGACTCCGTTTCCTAACGAGGAGAGAATGATCGCGGAAATTCGGACCACAAACTTGTTCCAAGGAAGACCAGGAAATAAAAGGAACTGGTCTCCGTGCTGTATCCATTCTCCAAGGAGCTAGAAGGGACGGTGGAATCAGAGGTGGTCACGAAATAGTTGGAGAGGAGAGCCTACTTTGGCAACAAAAGGGCTCCTATTCTTTAAGAATGTAGACAGCTGCGGACAAGTTGCCCAGCTTGTAAGAACGTGAGCAACTGCATAGCAAATTGGGGAAAACGGTTCTCCTCCTAAAGTCTCAAAGATCGGCCAGACGTCCTGAACAAACAATAAAATCCCTCGATTCTTCGCATCAATCCCAGCGAGCGCTGCCAAGATGAGAAGGGAAGAAAAGGATGTGAGCATATGTCGCGAAGAGATATCGTGTCGAATCATGGGTAAAATGCTTTCCAAGATTGCTTGGGGGATGATCGACGAAAGGCAGAAGAAAATGTCAGAGATTTCCTACGTACAAGAGTCAGGTAAACATTGGGTATCCAGGTGGTGCAAGACGTACTCGGATTGGAACGGATAGGTATATGGAAAGAAGAGAGTCCATCGTGGCCTGTCGGGATAGTCCCTTGTGAAAATAGAGAAGCAGTTCCAGTGCATATTCGGCGTTTACGACGCCAGGCCTCCTATTCGCTATATAAGCCGTGCGGATTATATAAATGAAACCAAGTTCAGACCTTTGTAGAATCCACAGTATGATTTGCGCACTTTCTGAGCGACGCATCGCATCTACTCTGTGATCAAGAGCCTGGAGAACCTGAGACTGAAGGTATTCTTGCAACAAGGGGAAACTAAGGTGGGTAACCTGTGGCAGGAGGCACGCTATTATAATCTAGCAGCACCACAGTTGAATTGCAACGTACAATGGCATGTTTTCCGCGATAAGCTCCAACATTGGGAAAGGAAGGCATCCTCGAGCTCTGTGAGTCTGGCTCCACTTGGGGGAGAATCAATGAAGAAAGAGTCGACTTGAAGGCCCTCTTTTATAATTATGAGCCAGCTTTGTGTCCTGTACACTGTTGCACATGTCTTGAAGGTGGCAGTGGTCCAGTTCTGCTTGCTAGTGCCGGGAAAAGAAAGTGTTTTGTCAACGGAAACCAATGGCCCAAACCTAGGATCTAGTCACGTTCACGTGACAGCGGAGATTAGTTTAAGGATCATGTACCGATTGCTCATGCTCGCTTTTAGCAGCTCTACTTATATTCCTCTACTCGATGGGTGCTTGCGTCTGACCGGTTGATCTCTTGACCTGCGGACTGTGCAAAATCCCAGGCCGGAGCACACTTGTTGCTCGCTTTCTCATTGCCTGACAAGCAAGACCTTTGTCCTGCCTTTGTCGCTACCACAAAGCCCGACAATATTTGAAGTATAAGTGTTCCGCTATGAAGCAGCTTTATCCACTCATACTTTCATCTTCAACTCCCTGCTTTTATGTCCCTCTTCACACTCGTCAAATTTGCGCTCTGGGTGTCATTCCTGCTCAATACGGCAGAATCGTTCCTTCTGTCCTTCGTCAGACCCGCTTGTAGAATTCCTGGATTCAAGTCATCCGAATTCTGTCGATCCGTTTTTGCCCCCGCCTCCAGCACTTCAAGAGCCGACTATCGTGTGAAGACACCACGTTCTCTCCATGAAGACGCCTTCTGTTCAATCCTTCCCAGCTCTGGATCCTATCTCGGTCTTTGTGACCACGAACGCTCGCCCTCGACTCTCATCAATGATCCTCCAGTATCCCCTGCATTTGGGAGAGAAATACGCAACTTTGTGATCGCCTTGGAGGACTTGGTCCCTCTGTTAAAAGGCAGTTCTCTACGAAACAGGCTCGTTCTCGCCTCTCTTGTTCCAAGCATCCAGCAAGCATCCCGAGAAACCGTTAGGTGGCTTCAGAAAGATGTCGCCTCCCTTCTTGCTTCCATAAATATGTGCGTTTTCGTGTTTGTTGCACTGAGGACCCATCTGACTTGGTTTGATAGAGCACTGACTGCATCTGCCTACGCAATCGACAGGGCACATCACAACGTTGAGGCAGCTGGATCCCTGACTCGAGTTTTTTCCAAGTGGTTCAGGGACCACGTGGATCGGGAAATCGCAGAGTCTGCATATCGGCAAGCGCTCAAGGCTGTCAGAGCCTTGAACCACCAGCCCGACGAGACATACAAGTCATTGAAAGCTCTAGAAAATATCATCGAGGGTTGGGCGAGTGTTGTATATGAAGAAGGGATAGGTTTAGCGCCGGGCAAGACGGACGATGGCCTCGCTCAAATCTGGGCAACGCTATGGCACAAGAAACCTTCTGTCGCTAACCAAGTCGCGACGAGCACGAAGAAAATGAAATCCTTCATCCTCGATATACACCTGCACTTAGAGTCTGTACAAGCGAGTGTGGATGCGCTACGAGCTCAAGCACCTGAATCGCCCTTCGTTGACGGTCGCACTCCAGTGGAAAGTCTCTTACACACGCATTCCTTGATGGAGGCCTCTTTTCTGCTCAAAGGTCAGCTTGCTACAAGTGCTACGATGTTGGACATCTCGCGTGATTAGACGGCACGCAAGGCTGGCATGCTATGAAATAGGGATCCTTTGGTATAGAAATTCCACGACGTAGAACCTCAAACATTTTTGTTTATATATATCTTCTCTTCTCCTCGTCTTGCAGTCCGTTGCATCGTCGGGACGATAGGATTATACTGAGATTCACAGAGCAATGACCGTGACGCGCCGACGATGATTCCCCACCAGACTGAGACGACGGAGTCAACATACTCCTGAGTTACTCACTAGGACTCGCTCCGTTGTTGCATTCTCTGAGGTCCGAGGTAACGGTATTCTCGGACCGCCTATGTGACGTGACATCTTAGCCCAATCAGAACGTGGGAGCAATGCATGAACTAACCTCGTAGAAAAGTTACATAAAGCTGGTTGACTTCGTCGACGTACCTCAGGCTCCGCCTGTTTCCGACCTCCCAAAGGGTTATCCGAGGCCCTATACCAGCTGAACAGCTCTCAGATGTCGTTGTGACCAATGTCGTTGTGACCATTATTGGTGGAACGCCTTGGTCATGGAGCCTTTTCCGAACTTGCTCGGACCCGGCATGCCACCCTAGACCTCACATAAGTATCATAAATGGACCACTCATCCTCATCTCCTGTATACCTTGTGACCCTCCCAGTGTTTCTTTACCGAACGACACACCTGAGCCGTTGCAGATGGAAGACACACCGAGCGATCTCCTCCAACTCCGGGATGAACTCTTCAAGGTTACCGATAAACTTTCGGAAGGCTATTACGATGTCGTGGATTTAACTGCCAAGATTGACTCGTCTCTGAAGATTGGCATGACCTCCTGCAAGAAGGACATCGTGAGCCTCTGAGCATTACAGCTGTGACTCGGACTCATCAACGTTTTAGAGTGCTATTACACAAGATTTGGACCAATTGAAGGGCGACATGAACAGAACGACCGATGATATAACGGAGAGCAAAGAGCTAATACTGAGCAAAGTAAATGCCACCCATGGTACGAAGGAGGAATGAGGTATCCGCAACTCGCCTAGCTGATGCATACCCCAGGTTTTCTCAAGGGCGCCATTTCGGACCTTGATAAGAAGATGTCCGATCATTTTCTTACATCCCAACGTCAAATAGCCAAACTTCAGTCTGAGGTTTTCGACGGCCTCCGAAAGTTCACATCATTGGCCGTTCAGATTTTGCACGCAATTGAGGTTTCTCGCAACACGATTATGACGGAGGGAAGCAATGCCATAGAGCGATTGAGGGACGATACCGCTGATCTTGCCTTCGCCCAGGCCCAGCACTTAACGTCACAGTTCGAATCGCTACATGAGAGGGCGCTACAAGCTAAAGCATTCGAGGATGAGAATGCGAACGGGCATTGTTTTCGACCTCTTTCCCTCTTCCAAGAGATGACTGCCGATGCTCCTGAGTCCAGTCTTGCTTCGTCACCGCTTACGCCAGGTAGTACCCTTGCTGACGAAGGCGTTGATATGGTGAGCGGCTTGCTACCTGGATGTTCTTTGCGTGCTGATTCGGGCATATAGGATTCTGCTGTTGGGAATGGACCGCCGCAAGTCGGTGGCGGACTACAAACGCAGTAGCTGGCGATCCGTGCAGGGGTAGGCATATGTTCTCGAAGTGTGTTTCCAATCTACTTTGCGAAGGTATCACTGCGAGACCCGTATAACAAGAACCCTGAACCACTACCAAGATTTAGGGCCCCAGAAGACAAACGGAAACCTTCCGTTTGAAGAACGTGCATCGAGGAAAGTGGCGAAGGATACGTCACCCTGCATATGCACCAGTGGTGATCCTGGATCGGCGGGCATCTTTGGGGACCGAGACCGGGATCTTGGAAGCCAGAACACCAACTTGAACGGTCTCTTGGGCGAATTTGTCTCAAGGGAAGCGGCAAATGTCCCACCGTTACGAAGTGTCAGTCTCCAGCTGTACATGTTTGTTTCTGAAAACATATCCAATTAAACAACGTCCTGGACTGGATACACAGGAACCAGGTTCTACGAGCAAGATTGACGATTCCAATTCAGGCGAGAAACAGGCGACCATTGCGCTGTTGAATGATCCCCCCGAAGATGTTCGCAATGCGGTTGAACCTCTTGAGACCGAAGTGAGTACCTGCACACTGTGTGACCTTTACCCTACATCAACTCGGCCATTTCTCGACTGCTCCTTTTGTCACAGTTTCAGGTGCCCCTTTTACAATACTTGAAAAAAATTCCTCGAATCCATCGTTTCGACGCCAAGTCCCGTCTGTTCTATCCCTACCTGAGGCCTTCTGAGGACATGAGTAATAGGTTTGTGTCTCCTTTCCTTCGTTTCGCCTATGCTCTAATTTCAATTCCCAGACTCAAGCATATGTATACATCATCCGTTGCCCGCTTGAAGGTGAGGCCTTCACATATTTTCGTTGAAAGATTCTCCCATGTTTGCCTTCAGGCTACCCGGATATATGTTCAGACAGCAACGCAAAGACCTGTATCAATCCGCATCGTTCTCTCGTTTGCTGTCTTGCTGTGTGCATTGGTCACACTTTTCCCCCCCCGTTCAAGTTCAACGGGCACTATATTCAGTCAGCCTTTGCCTGTTGGAGATGTGGATGGCTTCATGTTTGGTGATCTCGAGTTGTTCCAGGAGTGTTAATTTAAGACTATATATCATGGGTGTTCATAGTGACCAGGCTCTAGTTGTATTTTTTTTTTGTTGAGAAGACAATTGGATACAATATATGGAGGGCATTAGCATCTAGATGTGCCAGAACTGGCAAATGTGCCAGCGCATCACATTCCTGGGAGGCAGTCATAAAGAAAGATTATAATATATTGTTGGGAGTCATGCTAGACCTTAGACTTGATATTTACAGTGCAGGAGAATCAAGTAAGAGCAAGAATAAAGCAGAAATGTGTACTTTGCCTATGGTAACAAGAAATGAACAAGAAATAACGAGGAAGCGACATGTACGACCAAAGTTCGCGGCATGGTCCATTTCTGAACACCGGGGTCGTTGATTTACATTCTTTGGAGGTAAGATAGCTTGGTGGCCTACGGCTGCGTCGAGTCGTGGAGGGGATAGTAAGTCACTGTCGAATCCGGCAATGTTGGGTCGTCGGCCGCAAGGATTTTGAGTGTGTCCCTCCGACTAGTGACTCGACGATATCTGAGGGCGATGCTAAACAGGCTTGAATGAGGCGGGGGAATGGAATTAGGGGAATACAACCAGAAGACATACCGAAGTATCTCAGGTGATATCGCGATCTCGACTGGGGGTTTGGCAGATAATTCTCTCAATGAGACGGGGTCTAGGCTGGCAATATATGGAGGGTTGTAGAAATTGATTGGGAGGCCTTTCACAGCATTGAGGACGTAGGTGTCCATTCGATTTACCATAACCCGGCGGCGAGGGAAAGCGCCGCGACCAGCACGGTGGGAAGTGTCTTCGAACCTCGTTGAAAGATGCAGCCAGTCTAAGACCTTGAAAAAGTTACGCAATGCCAGATTCCGCCACGCCATAGTCGTAATCGCATATTGATTATGTCCACCATCATGGGCGGACTCATCACCGCTGTGGACTGAGAGTGGCAAGCTTTTCAGGATCTTCATGCACTCCTTCATGAATGGGTAACGTGCATAGGCGGCACATCCTTTCTGTCTCCAATGCTTCAACTGCGGAGCAAAACGTCAGCAGGACCGCATTTGCACAAGGAGGTTCTTACATTTTGGCGGCGCCCATTGCGTGCGCGCCGCTTTTCTTCATCCCGCTTTTCTTGGGCGAGCTCGTCATCATCTTCCGGCTCCAAGAGGCGCAGGCGTACAGCGATGAGATGAGTCAGGAAAGTCTTGACAATATCGTCGTAATCCTCAGGACCACAATTGTATTCCCCGCACGCGATAAAATCTTCGGCGAACACAGATGCAAGCCGCTTGTTCCATTGAGATTGGGGCGACTTAATGTCGAAGACGAATCTCTCGAGTGACGGTCTGCCAGCCTTCGACTCGGCGAACATTTTCGTCTCTTTGTCGGAGGCCAGTTCTACTTCGTAAGGCAGTTGGGTGTCAGGGTCAATTTGCTCTAGCTTCAAGAGCAGCTTGGTGTGGAGGCGAACGCTTGCCTGATGATCAATCGGAGCGTCAAGCGACACACCGGGCAAAAGGTAAGACAAGGTTGACTGACCTGGAGCTTTAGAACTCCAGCTGCCCAATGATTAGGGCCCCAATACAAGTCCTCCTCCTGTGGCGGACTCTTCGAATTTGTTTGAGAATTGACACTGGCAGTATTCTGGAAGAATTTTTGGAACAGTGCTGTAATGTAGCCTCTGCTTGCTGGCGTGTTCTAGGGATGTAGTATCGTGAGAGGGAGTAATACTTGACAGATTATGGTGAACATACTTCGAGTTCCTCCATTCTCTTTCGACGCTTATCAGCTGTGCCACCGAGAGTGAACCAACCATCTTCTTCATCAGAACCAAGGCCTTCATCTTCTTCAAACTTGCCAAGATCTTCGTCAGTCTGGAAGGAAAAAGGGGTTGAGAATGAAGGACAACGCAGCAAGGGGAAGGTGTACCCATACTGGGTCTTCCTCTTCGACGGGGGCATGTTGTCTTGGGGTAGAAAAGCTGATGTTCTAGAAGCTCGTTGTCAGATATGGAAAGCATACAACAAGAGTTGGAAAACGGAGGTGGATCAGGACATACTGAAAAAGAAGGAGGCGAAAGTATGGGCGCTGGACGGTTATACCCATTCCATGGCTCTTCATCCTGAACAATGTTAGCGACCGGACGTGCATGCGCTTGAAACCCGTCCCATGGCTCCTCGTCCTCAGCAATGTTAACGACGGAGCGTGCATGCGCTTGAAATCCGCCCCACGGCTCGTCATCCTGAGCAACGTCAGGGACGGAACATGCATGTGCTTCAAAACCGTCCCAAGGCACCTCTTGTTGAGCTGTCATCAGCGTCTGCAAAGAAAGGTTGAGTTTATCATGATCGTGGGGCAAAGCAGCAGAAAGACTCTGCCGGACCTCAAACTGCGATGGAAACCCCTTCCGTGTTCCGAGTCTCGACTGATCGGGTGCATGAGGATGAGACAGGATGGTGGACAGACCAGGCCTTAGTGAGAGTGATGGTGCGGGCAAATTGGGTGCCCTGCGACGCACAGACTGGGTTATGTATGAGCGACGATGAGTTAAATATGAAGGAGAAAAGACAGACATGAATTGCGGTCATACTGCTGAATTGGGATAATGTTCCGTGTGCCGCGAGAGCCTAGAAAGGCAGAGAAAGTGAGCAAAGGCAACAAGGGTGGTGGAGAAGAGAAGCATGCCGTCGGATCTGAGCTGGAGAAACCGTTGAAGGTGGCGTTCATTTCATCGGAATGGTCGACTGCGAGAGGCTAGCAGAGCGAGAAAATAAGCGGGGAAAGAAAAGTGCATAGAAAGGAGCAACCGCCGGATCTGAGCTGGAGAAACCGTCGAAGGTGGCGTTCATTTCATCGGAATGGTCGACTGCGAGAGGCTAGCAGAGCGAGGAAAATAGCGGGAAAGAAAAGTGCATAGAAAGGAGGCATACCGCCGGATCTGAGCTGGAGAAACCGTCGAAGGTGGCGTTCATTTCATCGGAATGGTCGACTGCGAGAGCTAGCAGAGCGAGGAATTAAGCGGGGAAAGAAAAGTGCATAGAAGGAGGCATACCGCCGATCTGAGCTGGAGAAACCTCGAAGGTGCGTTCATTTCATCGGAATGGGACTGCGAGAGGCTAGCAGAGCGAGGAATAAGCGGGAAAGAAAGTGCATAGAAAGGAGGCATACCGCCGGATCTGAGCGGAGAAACCGTCGAAGGTGGCGTTCATTTCATCGGAATGGTCGACTGCGAGAGCTAGCAGAGCGAGGAATTAAGCGGGGAAAGAAAAGTGCATAGAAAGGAGGCATACCGCCGGATCTGAGCTGGAGAAACCGTCGAAGGTGGCGTTCATTTCATCGGAATGGTCGACTGCGAGAGGCTAGCAGAGCGAGAATTAAGCGGGGAAAGAAAAGTGCATAGAAAGGGCAATACCGCCGGATCTGAGCTGGAGAAACGTCGAAGGTGGCGTTCATTTCATCGGATGGTCGACGCGAGAGCTAGCAGAGCAGAGTAGCAAAAGCAAAGAAGCAGTGCATGGAAAGGAGAGGTAGTACCGGTGGCTCTGTGCTCGAAAAACCCTGGAAACCAGTGTCCGCGTTATTGCCCATATCAAATGAAGGTGCTGCACGCGCCAGGAGACCTTGGATCGGCGACGCAGATGAGAATCCGCGCTGCATATATATGCCTAAACAGTGGCATGTGAGCCAACTGGAAGACACGGCCGAGTAGGCACCCTCATCTACGGGAGAAAAGACGAGATGTAAGAATCAAGAAGGTCAAGAGGACAAAGCCTCGTACCATGGCAATGTGGGCTTTCCGCTCAGAAAAAGCCAAAGGGTGATTTGTTGAGGTCCAAGCCGCGTAGCGACGGTACCAAATGAAGACTCTATTTGTCTAGGGCTGGCACCCAACAGAACCTTTCAGTCCGACTGGTGCACGACGAAGCCTTTCTTCTGTCCACCAACATGCCTCCCCTGCCTCTGTTTCTGTCTCCCTCTCCAAGGCCGTTTGTCGTCTCTTAGACCTCGACCTTGTCGTCCATGGGCTCGGCGGCCACCGTGCTTCTATAAAATCTCACCCGCTGCCTTCGCCCAGTTCCACACTAAAATTGCCACTATGTCCCCGTCGACCCCGCCAAGATGTACGCTACCAGAACTCCTAATGCCTCTGTCGACTCTGCTGGAGTCCTCACGCGAGGGGTACACGACCTCGTTTTCGACCTTTGGTTATTGCGGACGCTGATCTGCGATCTGGGGAACACAGCGCCATCCCTTATCTCCAAGGCGGTGAGCCTCCATCTCGTTTTTACCGCCTCTTCCTCAGTTCTCACATACGCAGATGAGTGCTGTCAAGTCTCGCGTTACGGACTACATACAGCTAGTCAACAACGAGGTTTCCCTCTTCCAATATCAGCAACACGCCTTCTGTTCGGATTGTTCTGGTGTGCGTCGAGGTTCAGNAGATGTCAGCTGCCCTCTCGTTCCCTTGCCCTCCGCGCCTCCCATGCCTTCCTCTCCCTTGCCCGCACTGCCATCCCGCCTTCCTCTCGCCGCTACCCAAACGAGGTCCATCGCTTCGGCGACTAACCGGACGACCACCACGCGGCGGCCACACCGCAAGGAAACGTATCCGCATCAATCGAGGAGAAATACACATGGGGGGGGCTGGCGCGCAGTGGGTTCACCGGGGGCTGAGGTTTGGCGGCCGGCAAGCCTGCTCATCACGACCAGTGATAAGCGAGAGGAGGCCGGAGGCGGTGCTGGCAAGGAAGAGGCGAAGGCATGGGAGAGGCGCCGGAGGGCAAGGAAAGAAATGGGAGCAGGTGGTGGGAGAGAGAAGCGAGGGAACGCCTCACAACACCCATGCCCGCTCGCATTCGCACTCCTCCTACACCGCTCGTGCTTTGTTCCATCTCTCCTGCTCAAGTCACCGGCCCCGACCCTGCGCCGTGTCCGCCTACAGCAATCGCAGTTGTGTTTCACTGCCACCGTTGCATTCATATGCACCCGCGGCCCGTCACCAAACCGCTGGTGTCGGCTTCGTTTCGTCGTGGCTCCGTTCCGCGGTGCCGTTGTACTCGCGTCCGTCGTTGTCGTCGCGTCGCCACGAGCCAGTGTCGAATCGAGGGAAGGGCGAAGAGATGGGGTGGGGAGACAGAAGTACCACCCCGCCCAGCGTTGCACACATCATCTGAGATGCCACGGTTTCCGCGAATGAGGGGAGGGAAGAAGGAGGAGGAGGGAAGGATGAGGAGAGGCATCGGCCGAGCGTCGGCGGGTGGACGAAGACGACTCATCCCCATTGTTTGAAGGGGAGGGTGGTGATTGGCAGGGCAGGGCGAGGGCGATCGGCGATGGGGTGACAGCAGGGCGGATGGGGAGTAGCCGGGTATTTGTGAGTTGGTGTGGGGTGGTTAAGGGCGTGTTTGAGCCCTGCCCACATCCCTATTGAAGGGGAGGGGCATGAGATGGGCAGAAAACGAACGTCGACTCGTGGTCGACGTTCGGGGCCTAATGTTCAATAAAAACTTGTATTAGAGTATATATACATGAACCAAACGTGTTACTTACCTCTTCCCCCAACTCTGGGGGTTCATTTGAGGCATTGGAGGGAGAGGAGGCGAGCCAGGTGGCGGTCGAGGACGAGCATCAACGACTCTCGTCGTCGTTGATGGCTTATCCAGCAGATGCCGTCTGCGAGCTGATTGGCTGGACCTCGCGGCCCGTTTCTCCACCATTCCGCTCATACACAACGGAATCGCTCTTGCGAGCCACAGAGAGGGTGGCTTCATTATTTTTGTGTCGGTATCTCGTTAATATGTATAATAGTATCTATATTACGGCCTCCGAGAGGAAAGTTCTCTCGAGGAAGGAATTCTATTAGATGTACACTACTTATCACACTTCTTGCAACGAATTCTGTCCGTGAAGTGCTGAACACCTGAGTAGGAGCTGTAAAACAAATGCAAAGTAGCTTCATTTTGGTACTTTACATGATATTTACTTCGTCTGTACTACATATAGAACATAATTGCTGCTTAAAATTTGAAGCCAGTGAAGTGGAATGAACACGAAATGACCTGTGGAAGCTACGAGCTGTGGTGATCTCGGTACGACGGGTGCCGGACCGCCTTCTACAGCCAATTGGAGTGAGACGCGGCGTTTGCCGGATAACGATCAACGACGTCGAACCGTTGTTGATCGTTATCCACGACCGCGACCACCACCCCCTAGGCACCTTCCCTTCGCCAGCCAGCCTCAAAGCACGAAGAAAAAGGTAAATTTATGTATTTTTGCGTATATTTACGCTGATTAAACTCCTTTCCGTGGCATCTCAGGAGCCCGCCCACGTCAATGTTGACACGACGGAGCCGCCGTGTGCCCCTCCCCTCGTGATAGGGATGTGGGCCGGCGCGTCCTTGACCACACCGCCCCCTCTCTTCCCCACCACCCCGCCTCACTCGACCTCGCCCTCTCACGCCCACCCTCTCTCACCGGTCACCCTTGGCCTGGCCGCTCACTCGCAGACGGTCGCTCGCCACCCCCTTTCGTCGCCTCTGGCCTGCCCGCTCATTTGCCGACGCCCGCTGACTGGTTGCCCCCCTCCTCGCCTCTCCTCGCCTTCCTCCAACCCCCCATTCATGCAGCTGCTGCCGGGCTCCCCTCCCTTTCAACAAGGATGTGGATTGCTTTTGCTCAGCAACCACCAGCCAATTGGCGGAGCTGCGTGCAGGGGAGAGGAGGAGCTCGGGGCGAGGAGAACAGCACCGGGACGATCGCCTCGCCTCGCCTCTTACTCCACCTCCAGCCCGGCGCGAGGTCCTGCCCGTGGCACGAGACAACGACGGCCTGAGGACTACCACGGCACCAGGCCAACGACGGCGCCAGGACGACCACACCGCGAAGAACTCACCCTGACCCGCCATCCCTCCAGCTATCGCCCAGCACCCCTCCCCTTCAACAGGGTTGTGGGTTGATCTTCCTGAACACCCCACCTCTCAGGGCTCGCCGCCGCCTCCCCTCGCTTTCCCTCGCCCCTCACCCCACCTTATGCCCCTCATCCACCACCTGTATCTGCTTGAAATTTATGTTAATATTAGGTACTTGCCTAAGTCATGGGGTAAGCCATGGTAGGGACTTTCCTACCTTCCGCTTTAGGATGCCTCTTACATGATACTGATGGGTTGCCGTGCGCTCGGCACTGGTGATGGGGGCGGGACATGTAAACAAGCTGCCAAACACTGTCAATGGCAGCGCCGGACACTCGAAATGGTCCTTGCTCATTGTTGGGGAGCGCGTTGGGCGTCGGGGATGGCGCCGTCGGGATCCCTGAATTTCGTCCTGCCCATATTGGGCTTTTCTGCGCATCAAGGAACACTGGAATAGGGTGGATGCGTGATTGGCTGTCTCGATACCGTTCCCAAAATTCCCTCCACCGTGCCGGCTCCTCCGTGATGCCGTCATTTGCTCATCGCCGTTGGTGGCGTCTAGCAATGATGCTCGACGTCGTCTGCCACGGCCTCCGGCGACCTCGGGCAACTTGGAATAATCCAAAAAAACTACAAATAAAATCTACAATAAGAAGAAAAGATTTGAATACATCTTATTATGGTATGACGTGGACTACATGTATCAATCAGTGGAAATCGAGCGCCGCGAGCACATGCCGGTCCTGCTTGCTCTCCTTATGCTCAGCTCGCCAAGGCGCCATCGCACTGTTGTGCAACCGTTGATGCATCTTCCTGTCACTCATCGTCGTCCATCTCATCGTCGTCAGCTGCAGGCTGCTCGTCCGTCTCTGCATCTCCGTCATCATCCTCCATGTCCTCCATGTCGTCGCTTTCGTCGCTCTCGTCGCCCTCTGGATTTGTTGTGTTGGAGTCTTCGAGAATTTCTTCAAGGGGCTGCTTCCAAAGAGCACGGAAGCTGGCAGCTAGGGCGTCCTGGATGGTTGCCTGACCAAGGGCATACGCACGGAGACCCTTGGACAGGTCTTGGCCCACCAGGCGGGCGGTGGCTTCCGACTTCCAGTCCTTTGCCTTCCATCCAAGGTATTCAAGAGTCCGCCTCATCTCCTCTCGTAGGAGGTGGACTTCCTCTTTTGCACGCATCGCTCGTGCTCGGCTTTTCGCCCACTCAGCACGTAGAATGTCGTCGGTGGCATCCTTCGCATTGGGGGAGCGAGACTTCGTGCGCCAGATCCACGAGATTGTACGGCGTGTCTCGCCAGTTCCATCTCGCTGGCTCCTTTCCTCGTTGAAGAGTGAGAACTCCGGTGGCTCCTCATCGCGAACGGCGGCCCCGTCTGGACCCCCTGCAACTAGGTCGTCTTCAAGGGTACCTCGTCGTCCAGGGCGGGGACGGAGGCGGTTAGGGTCTTGGTATCCACGAATATCTCCATCGGCGAGCTCTCGTAATTCGTTGGCCCAATCTCCCGTCCCAGACAGAACAAGCTTCGCAGCTCGTGCAGCTCGATACTTTTGTGCTGCTGCCCGAGCTCTCTCGTGAACGCGATCAATCACCGCCCGCGACCGTGTTCCTTCTCGTTGACCTCGGACATTCTTGTTCTTGAATGCCACCATTCGAGTCTTGATCGTCAGAATGGTGCGAAGGCCTTCCAAGGCATCGTAGCACTGGGCAGTTCGAAGTTTTTCTTCGATTTGTGGGAGGCCGTCAGAGCAAATCCTGGGGCGAGCTTGGGTATCCAAGGCAGAGGGTAGCCACAGCTTGAAGTCTTCCGGATGTGCGGGTACAGCGCACAGGGTTGGGTCTTTTGCACGGAGGTCAGCTTGATGTTGTAGGATACCTGGCATGTAGATCGGTGCCAACTTCTCCCAAGCCTTGAGGCGAATGCGAAGTTGGTTGCGTTGTTCAACGAGGCCGCCCTCCTTTCGAGCAGTGGATGACCCAGAAACTTTCTTCGCCAGGCGTTGAAGTCTACGTCTAGTGCAAAGGTCAGAAAGAGACACGGACGACGTCACAAAAGGACTTACTGTGTCTCTTCCAGCTCGAGTCCCATTGTTACGAAGGTGGATGCACTTGTTGCATGAAGTGACGCCCCTCCAGCTGCCAGATGCTGCTGCTCCTCTTCATTCAGCTCCTTCCGTACTTGAGCCTCACTCAAAGCTACCACAGGACGTCAGCACGAAGTAGACCAGAGACGGACCCCGACGTACTAGCACTTTCTGTGTGGTAAGGGTTGGGCTTTACTTTCGGAAAAGCATCCTTCTCCCATTCGACACACATTTTCTCCCACTTCTTAACCACTTCCACCTCCAGCGTCTCCGTAAGCCCACGATGGGCCTCCACCTGGATGTTTCACTCCGCAACTGCAGCCCTGTACTTCCTAAATGCTGTCCGCCCTAAGCCAACGTACTTGCGCCAATTCCAAAATTGAAAATTGTCGTCGAAAGTATCTTGTCGAGAACCTGGGGCCTGCGTTTTCGTTGAATTTCCGAGAGCATTGTGACCAGACCAAACGCGTTCCGGAGTTTCCAAGTCAGAGTTCCCAACTCCAGGTATGAAGTTCAACGAGTATACTTGATGGTTGGCAGCTTCGTGCATTGGCTCGTGAAGTTTTGGTATGGCAGGTATCAGCTTCATTCCTTCTGGAACTCGCAGTGATTCGGGCCAGTGTTCAGCAACTCGCTTCTTGAGATTGATGAACCACTGGCAGGCGATGTCGTAGCTGATGAGGACGAGAGGGAGGAAGGTCGTGGCGAGTACAGACCCGAAGATGTAATCCATATTCGCATACCTGGACTCAACGTCAGCATTTCGAACACAATAGGTATTTAACTAATTCATACCGCTCGCCCTTTTGTAGATTCCTGATGCCCTGCAGAAGAATCATCTCTGACCGTCCACAGAATGCCCCAGCAACACCTGTATATCGTAAACCTTTTGTGTTTTTTGTGTGAGCTTGAGCGAGCGCTTGAAATCCGACACATGTGCTGATCTATGCGGCGCATATTAGCAATTCCTTTGAGATATAATCAAAACACTCACGTCTTCGTCCTTCACACGGCTAAGCACGTATTGCTCGTAAGGAATGCGGGGTAACATGTATGCCCACCCCACCCCTAGCCCGGGGTCTTGAGAGTAATTGGAGACTAGCTGGTTCTTCAACCGAAAGTTTGCATCCATACAAACGAACTTCATATATAAATATCTGTAGCGGGTCAGCAGCGAGCTTGTTCCAGAAGGCAGGGCTCACTTACTTTTCATCTTCCGGGACTGATTGGAACCCAGGAGGCACATTTATGCCAGGGTGTGGGCAAGATGGGCATTGGAGAGCGAGAGCGCCTGGTTCAGTCTGGTCGACACCGAGAGGATCGTGGCCGCGGCCGCCGCGCTTGAGCAAATGAAGATGGCGCCATTGCAGGAGCATTCGCATGAGTGCTCGATAGCGCGATTTCGGGACGTTTATCCCTGTGCTCACTGTCGAGAGCTCCAGCGCCCGATAGAAGTCGTAAGTCGAGGCCTTCGTAGTCAGCGCAAACGTGTGGAGGAGGTCGAGGAGGTCGAAGGTAGCACAAGTCTTGACAGTAATTTGAGATGCGGGATAGAGGCGGCGGCGTAAGAGCTGTATATGGTTCGGGATTGCCTTCGAACACCCGCAGTATTTGATAGCTACGTCGTGGATCCCATTTGTGTGTAAGACCAACATGCTTGCATGGGCTGGGATGGGGTTAGAACAGAATAGCCCCGAATGGTTGAGCTGGATGGTGAGGCCTAGCTCCTTCAACGATGTCTTGACAAACATCGAACCGTCCCATTTCTGAATGAAAAGGTCAACCTGGCCCCATACGAAGAAACAGTTAGATGACTTGCCATAATCCGATGCAAAGGGTGGGTCCTATGGCGCCTGATGCAGCACGAGGTGCAAACTAAATCCGGGAGAAGGCATTCCTCGCATCGATACACTGGAGAGCTCGGAGTCTCCTCACGACGCGCGATGCAATCCGGGCAGCCAGTGGAGGTGCGAAATTCGCCTCTACCGGCCTGCCGTAGGAGTTCTTCGAGGTACTCCTGCCTGTGGAGGTCTTTCCAGACGACATGCGGCCGTCTCTGTTTGTGCTGTTTAGACAGAACACATCTCAGAATTGAAAAAGAAAAACTCACAGACACTTGGCTCCGTTGCTTTTTCATGGGCAGAATGTCTACCTCGAAGGCCATCACATCACGTTCCACCGCCTCGTTATACAACGCATCGGTCGAATCCAAGGCAAAGTTCGGGTCATCGACGGGTGCCCAAGATCTCGCTGTAGCCCATATTTCGGGATCCTCTTGCATCCTACGTTCGGTAGGAACAGTACGGACAGCATCTCCGACTCGACGCAGTCGTCCCTCTCGAGCATGCACTGCATGGAAGTCGTCCTGAAGGGGTATGGAATCATGATACACGCTCCCTCGCGCAGTGCGTGGTCGTTTTGCAGGTCGCGATTCCCCAGCCATAAGTCCAGTGTCTTCTGTTGAATGTGGCTGTGTGGGGGAAGTGGAACTTTGATGGCACCGTCCGTCGTCCTGCTACCTGCTACCTGCTACCTACTACCTGCTACATACCACTTCACGCTCATCACACTTTCCTCGCCAAATTGCAAATGCGGCGTGACTCCCAAAAATCTACGCGTCAGACAAACACAGGTACGCGCATCAACCCGGTTGCTCTTCGATTCAACCTTTAGTAGTAGTTTTGAACGCGTCGAGGAGAGGTTCTGAAGGGGGAGCAGATCGATGCTGAGGAATTCTCGGGCACGGGAATACACTGAGCGACGCTCTGTTCTGTTGTGGAGCATTACTTCAGACGCGATTCAGATCCTTCTTACGCCCTTTATAACCATCCTCGTCCCTTCTGCAATCTATTGTTTATCGATCTTATCACCTTCTTACGAACTTTGCTAGGATAATGGATCCTGACAATGGGAGGGAGTTGCAGGTGCAATGCTCCAACCCCGACTTCGACTTCAACGAACTCTTCCTGGCCAGCCTCAACCGTGCCACCACTGCCAACGACGACGACGACGTCCTCGGTCTCTCTCCCTTGACCACTCCTGAACCAACTCCCCCACCCTTGCCCGTCCTTCGACCCTGTGGTACTCAAGATGATCTTATCCGCCCGCCATCTCCTTCTCCCCTTGTGGCCTGTCCGCTGGTTCTCGACTCCGATCGTGACATAGAACCCACCGACCTGCCCAGAGTGGACCGCAAAGCACGCCGTCGTGAGAACAGCCACGATTGCAGGGCAGCGAAAAGGAGGAAGTTCCAGGCCGAAAATTTCGGCGGCAACTCTGCTCGGCCTACCGCGGTACACAAATACGTCGAGGGGGCCGCGACAATCACGACCGGCATGGATGCACGGACGGCTTCGGTTGCAAGCACAGGATTCGTGGGTTTGGATAGTGCTATGGGCTCCCGGAGAGTATATCGGCTGGATGAAGTTGTGGGGGAGAAATCCACATTCCATTTCAAACTGCAGAAATGGGACGGCGCGTGCGTGTTACTCTTAGCGAGGCATGCCTCTTCACTCACTCTAACCAACAGGACCCCCATGCGTATTGTCGACAAGAATCGTTACACTGTTGCGATTCTAGGTGGCCACCCCAATGATCCGGACTGGAACGGCGTCCAATTGAGCGGCGCAGCCGCATTGGAGGAGGCTCGGGGGCGGTGCTCCGTATCCAAGAAAGAACAACACCATCGACGTGGCCGCTTTACACCAGTTCGTGGCAGTATCGGCAACGCTGGTGGCCAGGTCAAACCCACGAATGCCTATAACAACAAGGCGAACACGAAGGTGTTGCAGGGCTTGAATCAACATCCGACCTTTCGGCGGTTGGCAGGCTTTGCCTCTTGTACGTAGCGTTCTACTCTATTAACCTCGTGGCGCTAAATTTCTACCTGCGAAACAGCTCTCTTGGCTACCTGGGTGCCGGACCTTCACGAACTCTACAAGAAAACGTTAGGCGAGCTGCTTAGACGCCATCCCGAGCTCAAAACTTCCTTCGCCTTCACCGCTTTCCCAACGACGACCTACAATCTCGGCCCCCGGACTGTCTGCTACCCCCACCAGGACTTCGCTAATCTTCCATTCGGCCTTTGCTCTGTCACCGCACTCGGAACCTTCGACCCGGAGAAAGGTGGACATATGATCATGTGGGAGTGTGGTCTTGTGGTTGAGTTTCCTCCAGGTTCTACCATAGAACTTACTTCTGCAATTATCACCCACTCCAACACCACCATTGCACAACACGAACGAAGGTATTCATTCACACAATATGCGCCTGGCGGCCTTTTTCGATAGGTGGAAAACGGCTTCCAAACAGCCAAGAAGTTGCGCGAGAGCATGATGAAGCAGGAGCTAGAAGTACATGAGGAAAAGAACCGGAAGCGTTGGTTGGAAGGTATCAGCCTCCTGCGCGCCTCTCAATCTCGTAAATCTAATACCTAAGTTTTATTTTGTTACTTATATTTGTAAATTCCATCTGAGAATAATAGCTGGCTTTGCTTCCTATGCTTGTGTGAAGTCGCATTCAGTTAAGCTCGTACTCTGAGCTACAACAAGTGTCTGGTCTACCTGGTCTTAGATTCATCCAAGAGTGGATTGCTTCCTGAAGTTGAAGGTGTTTATCTCATGATCCTACCAGTTATATGTAAAGAATGGAGATAGTATGGATGGTTTAAAGGTAATATACTCCAGTTAGCCACATACAGGATGTTTTAGGTTGAAAAAACACCCTGTTTTCGAGCAGGAGGATGGCCAACGAGGTGATTCTGCTATTTCCTATCTGAGAACCTAAGACGGATTTGGCGGGTATATTCCTAAATTGGGGTTAGTGCACGTCAGAGTGCCTCTGCTTTACCTTTGTCGATCACCTCCCGAGTTCGAATAACAGACCTCTCACATCCTCCAGACGCTAGAATTCTCCAGCATTGAGTCAATTAACCCATGACACCGCCGGAATCGAAACAGTTAACTGGTCTTCAGTGGAGACATTATATACCGTAAGTTTCTGCTTCCTACGACTCTATAGACTCGAACCAATGAGAAATTAACCACTTCGTTCAGAGCGAATGACGCCGAAAGAGCCCAAATGTACATTTTAATTTTTTCACCGTTCCTGTTTCGCTCATTCCCTCGTTCTCAGCAATGGGCCACTCATCGCCGGGAACAGTGGAGAGCTGAAGAGCGAGACGGCCAAGGATGCTGCCCGGCGCAAGGAAAAACACCGTCAGGCACAGGCGCGCTACCGCGCAGCAAATAGGACGTACCTCAACGTCAAAGCCCAGGTTTTCCGGTGGGTTTCATTCCGGTTCACTTGTCTGGGATAGGGGGCTAAATTCTTCCCATCAGACGAAAGAAAGCAGCAGTGAAGGCTCGGGAACGCCACGACAGGGAGTGGCGTGAGCTATTGGCCGTAGACGGGAATTAGGCCGTGCGAGGAGGCGATTTCAGTGGATCCAGAGCAATGTCGCCGCCTCCGATTTTCCTGTCAGCGAATAAATTCAGCCACACCCGAGATGGACGTTTTATCCTTTCCGGGGTAACTCACTGGTTCAGGGACAAGAGCTCATGAAACATAGCTTGTATTGAAAAGTCTAGGGCACTACCAGTACGTGGGATGTAAGGGGTAATGAGAACGAGAGTAGCATATCTTAAGGAGGGTCAAACAAAGTTTTGGGAGCAGAGAGGGTGTTTTAGAAAGGTATATTGCCATGAGCGGCAGCAAGGGCGTCGGCCAAGTCAAGCTGCTCCAACCCATCCTTGTCGTCGAAATCGAAATAGTAGCCGTTGTCGGCGGCATGGCGGTCAAGCAGGGGCAATAGAATTGAAGGCTGGACGGTCGCAAGCCCTGACGAGTTTTGCGGAGGTGATGGGCTATCAAAGGTTAGAGCAGTATTGTGGTTTGATGGTCCTGGGGTGGCGTTTCGGCGATGAGGCAAACGGGGCTTGGCAGGTTGGGTAGAAGGGAAGGGGAACATATCCTCGGACGACGAGTCGTCAAAAACAACGGCTCGTCCAGCCTCTGGACCCTCCTCCTCAGATCCGTCTGGCGCCGGAATAATTATGCTGCTGTCGGAGGAATCATCCGGGGTAACGGTAACTTCTCCACGGAATTTCTTCAAGAGGCGACCGACGATGCTGGTGTCTGAGGCACGACGTTTGAGGCTGCCGAATCCCTGGGGCTTGGGACTCCAGGGGACGATCCGGATGCGGCGGTGGCGGGAGGCGGGCGTCGGAGAACTGGGGTCGCAAGCTGCCACCTGTCTCTGAGCAGACAAATCAGGAGTCGGAAAGGTCGAATCAACGTAGATAGGGTTGGCCGCGTGGCCCGGGGATCCGAAAGCAGAGCATGGGGATGGACGAGCGGAGACGCAGTAGGACGGGGTGCTTGGAATGTGATATGGCAGTTGAGAGAGAAGAGCCATGCAGGGGTCGGTTTCCGGCTGCTCGATGGAAACTGTGCCAGCTTCAAAGCAGACGGTATAGTGGAAGACAGCGCCTTCCCAGGTAGAGATACGAGTGAGGCGGCTGTCAAAAACCCCATCGATAGATCCAAAGGCAGCATCCCTGAAGAGGAGGTCAGAAATGCCGCTTGAAGTCTTTAAAAAAATGTACGTACAGTCCGTCAAAAATGCCAACAGTTGCACCGCGTGTGACAACGAAAAAATCGGAGATGGAAGGACCGTATGCGTGTCGATCGAGTTTACCTGGGGAGGGTGGGTGTATGTAGGAAATGTTGGGGTTCCTGGGTGGCGAGGCAGGTAAAACAGGGGACGGCACGGCAGCGACGGGCGCCGCCATCTGAGAATCTGAACACGCCGCAGATTATGAGCTTGTAATTTTGAGATGAGGCAAGACTAGTCACATACCAACAGGAGGATCGTTGTGGGCTGGTGGGTCTTGGATGCCTGGCTGCCCAGACGTATCGACGGTTTGGCCCTCGGGCAATCCGGTAGGTGGGTCAGCCTGAGGGGCTGAATCTATTTTCAACAGTTAGCCGTGAGGTTCGACGTTAGATGGTCGAGACGTCGACGTACCGGTCGGCAGAGATTCCTGACCTGGTTGGCCACAGTGATCTGGGGGTCCAGAGGGAGGAGACGCAAGAGGAGTAGAGGCAGGGCTCTGGAGAAGGCTGGGATTGTCAAGGAGATGCATTTTGCTGATAAAAACAAGTGGGTTCACGGACCTTTATATATCTCTGGATCTGGGGACGTGGGAGGTGCTGAAGCAGGTTCGCAGCGCTTCCAGAAAGCGATTCAACGGAGTACCGATCGGGGCGGGTCACTAAACCGACTCAGGATGATGGGCGTAAGGAATTCAAGCCTGGACGAACCATGTCAATAACATAGCCCAGTAAATTGGTATGTGGCGTCGTTACTCACCAAAGTCCTGAATATGTTCCCTCGTTTTACTCGAGTCCAAAGACGTTTCACTGGGTCCTGCAGAAAGACAACATCCTACAAAGAGAGTAAGTCCTCCGGTTGACAATCAGCAGAGTCATTACTTACATTTGGAAACAAGCAGGCTATTATCATGGTCCGCCAGCGTACATTTCAGGGTGCTCGACTTGCATTCTTGCTTGAAGAGAAGGTAACATATGCCACTGGTGTGGATGGTGGATATGCAGTGGACGCCCTGGCCAATATTCAGCGTCGATATTTCAAGCGGTTTCCAGTTAGCCTCGCGCACAATGAAGAGCCGAGCGAAGCGCACCTGGCTGCTGTGGACGACGATGCACCTGATGAGGATTTTCCGGCTCCAAATGAGGAGGTCCTCACCACGGAAGAGTACGCTGCTGCGGTGAAGGAATTGGAGAAACGCACCAAGACTGTTATCTTTCGTAAAGCTGTACGTCTTCTTTAGGTGTTCTTCATCACTCGCCCACGCTCACGTTCTTCAGCAAATCAAGCGTTGGCTCGCCTACCAATATATGAAGGACCACGATATTGACCCCAAGGAATCCGGGGCTCATAACCCATATGCGATCCTTCTTCAGAAACTGACCCAGACGGGCATGAAGATGCCGCGACAGAGGAGCGCTATGAACACCTGGCGCCCCAGTCAGCGTTCAGCCATTGAAGAGGAAGTGAAGCGGCGCGTCATCGAGGAGGGCACTGTGAAGCGCCATGTCGCTGCACTTCGCGAATCAGTGGCCAACAAGATGTTCTCGGAGCTGGATAAAGAGGAGAGGGATCAATGGGCTGCTCAAGCGAAGGAGGAACATGAATCAGCAAAGGCCAAATACAAGGAAGACTTAGCGGCACGCCCGTCCACCCTTCCTGTGGACCGTCAGAGGTAAGTTTTTTGCTGTTTTCCCCCACATTTTGGACTGACCGACATTTTGTGCAGGTGCATCGAGGGCTTTGTTCGCTTTATGCAACCTATCACCGATCTCGCAGCTGAGGCACTCGGCTGGAAAGTGACTGTCATTGTGGGTGGGCCTGAGCCGGCTCACGATGGGAGACTCAATGTAATTAGGTACGTTCCAAGGCTACAGTATCTTTTAAATTTGTTAACGCCGATTGTCTGTTTGCAGTATCCACTCTGGAACGACCAATGGCGATGTCAAAATGACCTTCGGACGTGCTGAACGAGCTCGCTACAAGAAGTATATTGTCCCCATCTTTGGTAGTTTCTTGCAAAAGTGCTATAGTAAGTTTCTTCTCGTTGCTCCTATTCATGGACGCCATCTGACCTTAGCATCTTACTACCAGCACCAGAGGAATGTCGCTTGCGTGCGTTGTCCCAGGGAGATGGGTTTGAGCCGTTACAGAGCCAGAGTTTGGAGGATCACACAGTCAATTTCGACTCAGTTGAGTTCAGAGTGAATTCACCAATTGAGCGCCCATCGACCGAACCATCAGTCCACGCCTCAATAACAACTCCAGGAGCGGCCGCCTCTGGAGTGTCTACACCACCTGATGGTGCTTGTACGAACCCTTTGGTACTGCCTTCTAATGTCCCCACTACCATGATGCCCCCTTCTACCACCCCCAACGCCGCAACGCAGCCCTCTATCCCATCTACGACAATGACTTCTGCTCCTACGGAAGCCTTATCATCTGCTCCAGCGTCCCATGCCACGGTTTCCTCACCGTCTCTTGCCGCTGTCGCTGGTGACTCTCTACCTCAGATACCTGTTGCACCACCTCGTCCATCTCCACGTCCATCTCCTCATCCATCTCCTCATCCATCTCCGCGCCCATCCCCACCTCCTTCACGTGCACCTTCACTTTTGCTGAGTGCACCAAATGGTTCTGAGGAGCATGGACATGTCACCACCTCTGCCGGTCGCGGATTTGAGGTTGTCAAGAAGAGGAAGAACCACCCCAAATCCGTCGATGGATTGGAGGGAGCAATGGTGGGTGTTCAAAGCACGGATCCAAGACCTGAGGCTGGTCCTGGAAACGGAAGAGCATGCAGGTCAAAGACGAAGGAAGGACCCAACACGGGAACCTTGACCACAGCACCAACTACTGCGTCGTCGAACTTGGCTGGTGGAGTGGAGGTGCCTTTTGCACCAGCGCAGGGCAAGCGGAAGAGAAAAACCATGGCCGTCTCCTCTTCAAGGGATAGTGTAGCCATCGACGCAGCAGACGAGCCATCGCAAGTTTCCAAACGGCATCGAGCGAGTGAGATGGCAACAGAAGAGGATGGGAGTTCAAAGGCACCCATTGCAGCAGGAAAAGGAGCAGCAAAGCAGTCGAAGATGAGCGACCGTACCAGGAAGTCCTCAAGGAACACCCAACCAACCACGACTGTGGCAACGCCTCTTCCCTCCCTCGCCAAAGTTGTTGCCTCGTCCAGTGCTCCTGACTGGTTTGTGTCAACGCTGGGTATGCTCCAGAGCGAGTACTCAGACAAGGCATGGACACAGTTAATAAGGACGTGGATGGCATTTGAGGAGCAGGAAGGGTATGCCGAGATCGAATACCTGGGCACCGACTCGAGGCCGGACGCCGTCAAGGGATGGATTTCACGAGCACGCACACCAAAGTGGCGCCCGGACCTCGGAAACATCGATAAGTACGAGAAGAAGTTCAACACCTGGTGGGCGTCACTTCAACCTGACTGGCGCATGTCGGAGGGAGGGGAGTTGCAGCGTGGGTCAGTGGGGGATGACTGGGAAGATTTGCGACGGCCAGGTCTGAACGGCGTCCAGAGCATAATGGTGGCGCTCTTCTACTGGGGTATCAAGGTTCACAACGACTCCTCTAAGCGTGTACCATGGGTTGCTGCTGTTGAGGACTGCACGTACTCTTTCAATTCCCTTCTGAACACATCCATTTAACCTACACTTCGTATTACATGTTCGTTGTATTTTTGGGCCATCCCTCTCGATAGAATGTGTTTTGGCAGTGTTCGCATTGGCGTAATGGGAGTGAACACAAGGCATGTATGAGGACTGTGAGTCTCGTGGAACGTCGAATACGAGGTCGGCCTACAAGAGAATTTTTTTTTTTAAATTTATTTGTAGTTTTTTTGGGTTATTCCAAGTTGCCCGAGGTCGCCGGAGGCCGTGGCAGACGACGTCGAGCATCATTGCTAGACGCCACCAACGGCGATGAGCAAATGACGGCATCACGGAGGAGCCAGCACGGTGGAGGGAATTTTGGGAACGGTATCGAGACAGCCAATCATGCATCCACCCTATTCCAGTGTTCCTTGATGCGCAGAAAAGCCCAATATGGGCAGGACGAAATTCAGGGATCCCGACGGCGCCATCCCCGACGCCCAACGCGCTCCCCAACAATGAGCAAGGACCATTTCGAGTGTCCGGCGCTGCCATTGACAGTGTTTGGCAGCTTGTTTACATGTCCCGCCCCCATCACCAGTGCCGAGCGCACGGCAACCCATCAGTATCATGTAAGAGGCATCCTAAAGCGGAAGGTAGGAAAGTCCCTACCGTGGCTTACCCCATGACTTAGGCAAGTACCTAATATTACTAAAAATTCTAGCCTACATGGCTGCATCCACGGAGCCACGCCGTCTCACAGATACCGTGTGACGCGAGGACGGGGGGTGGTGCTTTGGGACGAGGCTGAGCAAGCAAAGGCAAAGATCGGCGAGCAGGCGGCGAGGACGACGAACAATGACGAGCGAGGGCGTGAGGGCCAGCACAGTGGGGACCAGCATGACACGAAGACATAACGGCGCGAGCACAACCATGGCGCGGGGATGACGAGCAACCACAACCACGGCGCGAGGCCCAGCACGGCGCAAGGACTGCGAGGACCAGCATCGCGTGAGGGCGATAACGGCAGCGGCGACGGCAGGCGAACAGCGAGCACGGGGCAAGACAGCGGCAGCGCGGCGAACGGAACAGCGCTGAGGCAAATACGATGGCCCGGGCTTGTACACAACGCGGATGGCCAGCAGGTCGAGCCAGACAGTGCCTAGGCAACCACGACGGCGGCGCGAACACGAAGGCAGGGCGGATACGGACACAGGAGACGTGCGGGTCAATAGGTGCAGGCTCGGGCACAACGCGGACGGCTGGCAGGTCCCCCGAGAGCAGAAACGGCGCGCCATGAGCGTGCCGTTTCTTCTTCTTCCTCCCTATCTCACACAGTGGGTGGCTAGTAGAGCCGCCCACGTCATGTATTAATTTTTTCACGATTTAATATATATATTACAACTTTTTTGGTGTCCTTTGAGAATGCCCGAGTACGCCGGACGTCGTGATGGACGACGGCGAGCATAATCTCCACTGTGTAATCTAATCTGGGACAGGCCCAGACCTGATGACCCAATCTCCGAGGAACGGAACGGAATAACCAGCCCGAGGTGAGGTGTTCTAAAATTAGAACACGTCATCCAAACCCCACCCGCGCGATCCACCCCCTCCCGCCCTCTCGGAGGCGCAACACTAGAATACAGGGTGGAGAAATATTACCGAGATTTTATTCCGCAAAAATCCCATGCCCTGCCCGCGCCGACACGAGCTGGAGCCCAATTACAGCCCCGGGGATGTCGGCGAGGGCATTTCCTGCGTTCACCGATATGGAAGTTCCGCGCCCGTCCCGCCCCCAACGCCGAGCACCTATGGTTATTTCCGCGCCCATATGTCCCGCCACCAGGATCGTTAACTGACAGAAGCACATATTTTTGATGTTCGGCATTAGTGTTTGAGGTGTTGTAGTCCCCCCTATCAGCCCTGCAGGACAGTCCCAAGCTCCCGTCATACATTCCAGGACGCAGCGAACTATTAAAACGGCCGCATGCGCTTACTGCAGGCTGTCTACTGGCCGAATTGATGAATTATTATAACGAGAATGGGTTGCCAGTGAGCCTCAGATTCAGTATAATTCTAGCTACATGGCAGTACGTGCGGGTGTTATGTGGCTGTCCTGTTCGTCTTCTTTCTTAGTTGCTCGGGCGTAATATTGCGTGCAGTTTTCTTTGCCCGGTTTTCCTCATGGGGCGAAATGTTCCTTCTCCACCGAGGAAAATGCCGTAAACGGTTGTCAAGGAAGAGCTGATCACGCCGCAACGGCCAAAGCCGTACCTGTAGTGTAGCATCATTCCGAGCATGTTGGGCGAGCGCCATTGAACAACGACTTTAACTATTAAATAATCGTCGGAAATATACCAAGGATTCTTCCTGTGTCCAAGGGCATTATTTAGCTTTGCTATACGCTTTCATGATGATGGAAGTTAGGCTTTCCATGCAAAAGACTCCGTTGCATTTTCACCCAACCCCATGGCACCCGCAGTGGCTATTTGAGTTTTGCTCACGCATTGACAATGTACTCGACTTTTCGAGAAGGGTGTTTAAACAATTGATTTGTGTCATGTAATCTGTGGATTGGCAGTTAGGATTTGCAGGTAGCGTTGGGCATGCTTTTTGATTGAATCAGCGTATTCAAAGAAGAGAGGAATTTCTGGGGGGTGGATCCCCGGATGGTATGTTTAAACCATCTTTTCAAAAGGAAGGAGTCAGGTTCAGCGAAAACTTGAAAAGTGAGAATATGAAGGCCGCACGAGAAATGAAATATTTGGGTCCGGATCCGATTTTGGATTGGCAGAGACATTTCGACTACCGGTTGTCTGATAGAATATTGGTTGTCTCCAGGAGCCGAGAATCCGTTGAACAGCTCGTGGAAAACGAGCTCAGGGAGGTCGTTGGCATTTGACGAGCAACGACGGGAAATTAGTATTTGGTAGATCATTGGGAAAATAGACGAATGGCGAACCAACTTGGGAATACTCAGGCCGAGGTGCCCCAACGCGCCAATGGAAATGAGCCGTCAAAGATTGTGCCTGAATGACTTATACCCCGCAAAGCCAGGGTTCTTTTCGATGCGCTCGGAAAATGGCCCCTTCTCTTGACAGCCTCTCCGGATTTGATGACTCACAGCCTTGGGTAACTGAAGGTCTCGAAAAGCCTTAGGTCTGGTACGAGTAAACGAGAAGGGTCAGATAGAGGTAAACTCAACCGAAAAACTC